>VKOC01020291.1:0-67765 GCA_009364415.1 Spea multiplicata
CAAAGGCAAATCTGGCGCCACGGAATCCGTTGGTGCACTGGAAATGTAATGTAAAAAATGTATAACTTTTTAACACTTGGAAAATATATGTAATTTTGTAACATTAAATCTGATTGGCTAATATAATAACAGCATTGAAACAAACACATGGACTGTCCTAACCATTGTTTGTATCCCTTTGTTCATGAAATAAAAAAGACTGTATATTTCGATTTCTTGAACCTGGACCTGGGCTGCAACAAATATATTGCTCATAATTAAACGGAGGCCCTTTGCTTTGTATGAGCCCAAGCAAAGAAAACATGGAGTCCATCTTTAACAACATATGACAACATGCATGTATCAAGGAACGATCCAGGGTCTTGTTTAAAGGATAAGTATTCATTATGTCTATTCCTCCCCAATGACTTATTTATGCCCTGTTGGTAAATTGATGATACAAGTTGTGTCACCTTCTGTCTCAGATCTCAGTTTCATAGAGGTAAACTTTTCAATACTGTGATAGTTTCCCCTTAAATTGTCTGTATTAGGTTAAGAGAAAAAAAATATCTATATGAATAGACTGAAGATGCCTGTGGGCCATAAGAATACAAACTTGGAAGAATTGCAGAAGAGTTTGGAGTAGAATTGTGTTTCAGCTCCTAAATATTCTGAATACCCACCGATAATAAGCTTTTGCTACAGGAACAAGTGAGCTGGCCCTGTATAGTACATAGTTAATTTTATTTCTTCAAAGTCTCCTCACCCATTGAATTATGCATTATACAGGGTCAACTCATCCATTCTAGCTGGAGAAACCAGCCCTTCGCATTGAATAGTGAAAGTTAATATGACAGCCCTCCTCCAAACTCTCCCTTTTGGGAAAGAAGCCCAATATATCTACACAGACAATGAGCACACCATTCTGCAACACCAAGCACATATAAACTCACCCCTCAAAAGTGTACTAATGTGTAAACAGCTGATACAACTTACAATGTCATTGTAACTAATTGGGCAATATTAATATGGAAAAAAATGTTCAAATATCCAAGTGTGCAAAATCACTTTAAGCTCATGCAATATATGGAGCAACCCAGGCTCCTGTTGCACATATTTCCATTTTATATTCCTTAAAAAAAACATTTTACATCCTGGCTTATTTGTCTTTAGGGAACATTAAAACAGTAATTAAGCAATTTTAAGTCAACCAGTCACACACCATAGGATTGTGTTGTTCAAAAAGGACTTTTAAGTTGAAAGACTTATTAAAATAAAACAACACACATCTTAGATTCCATTGTTCTATTTTGGAGCATTAGTCACTCCAAAGCACCAAGTGGGGATTGCTTAATCAACGGATGCTGGGAACTTTTATTACAGTATGAAACATGAAATGCTGAGAAGTGTTTATTGGGTCAGTAATCACAATTCAGATCCCTGGAAGTTATGATTTTTTTACTTTGTGCAATGAGAGGAAGCAGAACAATTGATGAGGAATATTATGAAGTCCATTTTTTTTCATCATCAGATTGAAAAGTTGTAAAAAGTTGTTGTAGATAATATTCATGTAAAGTTTATACAACACTGATGTGTATTATGGGTTTTTTGTATAGCAAGGTATGTGATGTTGGGTATACTCTAAGCACACTGACACACTGCCCATTCTAGGATGGTATTAAATATCAATGTCAGTGTTATTTAACACTGATACCTACTGTTTGGACAAAAAAAATTAGTCGCTCATCAGAGTAAGAAATCAGAATCACAATTCAAAAATACTTTGACACAAGATCAAAAGTTAAGACACAGTGTTCACATTCAGTTCCTTGTAGGCAGAATTCCCTCTTATTGATTTGTGTTACGTGTTGGAATTGTAGCTGTTGTCTGCAGAGATTGGTCAAAATAGTTTCTCAAAATCAATATCTATCAATAAAGTATCTATTTATAAAGTATATATTTAATACACGTTTTGGGTATCTGTGGTTGGGCTACCAGAATTGTCCTTCCCAGGGGATGCCCTCTTTACTGCATCTGTCTCTGATTTGTGAACATGGGCATAGTCAGGCTAGAACATAAAACAGCCTTTCACAAACTGGTGCCCAAGTTCAAAGCATATTCATAACGCCAGAGAACACATTTCTACTGGTCCAGAATACAGTGGTGTTGGGCTTTACACCACTCCAGTTGAGACTTGACATTGGACATAGTGATCTTCAGTTTGTGTGCAGCTGCTCAGTCATGAAGCTCCTGATCCACAGCGCTTGTGCTGATGTTGCTTCCAAAGGCAGTTAGGAACTCTGCAGTGAGTGATACTACACAGGACAGGTTTTACACTCAACAGCCCACTCTGTGAGTGTACATGGTCTACCACTTTGTGGGTGAGCTTTTGTAAATCCTAGACATTTCCATTTCACAAATATATTACTTACGGTGGACCAATGCAAGTTTGGCAGGGCAGAAATTTCATAAACTTCATAAATTTCATAAAGAGAAGATTAAATCACACAAAACATTAGGCACCAGCAGTAAAGCATGTACATGTCATGGTTACCCGGCTTATTGGATTTGTTGTTACTTTAACGTATTTTAAATGAAATTATTATGTACTGTAATAAACACAGATCTTTACATCCACATCCAAATTTACATTATGTTTACAATTTACATACTCACTGTTGGTCTTTTTTCAAATGCAGATTCCTCTGGCACTGATTATAGCACGTTTATGTAACAAATTTTATCTAAATGGACTGTGAAAGAGTTCCTCGTCACTAGTCACATAATGTATTATAAACTGTCTTACAGAACATTTTAAAGCCTTATGTTTTTTAAAGAAAAAAAAAGAATTAGGCACCCCATAGTCCTCTTTAATTAGAGGCAAGATACATAAAACATTGCTCATGCCCCTTAACCTGCTTTTATGACACCAAATAATTAAGTTATGGCAGTTTTACCTCTCCTGGCAGAGATATGGACTAAGATCCCATGTCCTTCATTTATTTTCTCAACGTAGTGTATTTCAATCCTAGTGTTTTCCATAGCTAGAGTCAGGATTCATGTTTCTACAAGACACTGGTCAAATCCCTTGCTATTTAGTACCCTTTTTCCTTATTTCTAGCCTGGCACTGTAGAAAAAACTATTCAAGCTTATCATTGTTTCTGTCTGTACTACACCAAGTGGAGTGTGACCCTTCATTTAAAAAGCAATCGCAGACAGAGGCATCTCTAAACCTATATCACTATGGATTCTGGGGAAATACAATGAAGAATAATTCTCAAACCCTGCACGATGGGACTGGTGTTACCTGTGTTAACTAGGCAGATTAGACTTAGAACAGCAGCGTCAAGGAGGATCACAACATAAAACATAAGAAATAATGTTCTTTTCCATTGAGTTGTTTAGTATGTCGGTAATGCTACCAGTGCTGAACCTTATGACATTACTACAGCGCTAATCACAAAGTTACAAATGAGTAACAGAACAGTCCCAGCAGTCTGCTTGAAGAAAGGAGCAGATGATACCTAGGTTGTGTATTCCCCATAAGAGGACCACTCTTATAGATAAGTTTAATAGAAACAGAAGGGAAATAACTTTTACTTTACTGAGAGGGTAATAGATAAATGGAGCAGCCTTCCAGCAATAGTGGTAGAGTCTAATACAGTGAGTGAATAAGCATGGTATAGGTGTAAGGCTACCCTGAATCTAAGGCAAGAGCAATGTCTGATTAAGGTCTGAGTCTTTACATCAGGAAAATGGACAGATTATATAAATTGAATTGTTCTAATCTGACATGAAATTCTAAGTTTTCTTCTCCATCATATGGAAATAAAACTCCTAAAATTACAACAAATAAATCTAAGAATATAGTAACAAAGTGTGGCTAGTTTGCCAGGTTTAGTATGTAGAAAATAATTTGTCTTTGCTGTGATGCTACGAACAGGTTTTTGGCACCATAATGTCGTAGACAAATATTTTACTGCCTACACTGTTACCATCCATTCAAAAATCAATGTACTCCATGTGCTTTGACTCACATGTACTTTATAGGAAAAGGATGCTCTCTGCATCTAAATGAGTTCATTAACTTCTCAGCAAAATGAATTCTAACAAAAAACCTTTCATGTGAACGCATTTTGCAAGGTCATTTTATAGTTGTTTCTGATTTACCGTGATACAATCATTTAATGAATTCATTTAGAAAACTGCTGTTTAGTAAACTTTCTGTTTGTTTTTATTATTATCACAGTAGCCTAATTGTCATAGATTAACATTTTTAATGATTGATCAGAAAAGGGAAATGCTGCCTTGATGGCAAAATGTTCAGCTGCTATATTGCTTACTATAAATACACGTTTCAGCTTCATTAAGTTGGCCACATGCACAATATTGTCACCTCTTGACAAATCTCATACTAGATTTAATTGTCAGAGGTTAATCCATTATAAGTAATTAAACACCAGTCCACCCATAGATTGCAATGAAAAAAACAATGTTGAAATCATATCTTCAGAAATTAGAGGTTTTGGGTTCCCATAAAAGAAATTCTAGGACTGTGGGTTGTTGTCAAAAGTACAAAAAAAGTCCAATGTTAGATCAAACTCAAAATGTTCCTTTCCATTCATTTAATTTCCTCTATTAGAAAGTTGTTCTACTTTGTTTGTTTGTTTTTTTCTACTAACTCCCAGGAAAAGGATCATTTAATACATTTCATTCAACATATAATTCCTGTGCTTTAAATAAAATCATCACAAGGCATCACAAAAATATCACTGCCTTCCACCAAAGTAATAGCCTTCTTTTAAGATAGATGTGATTTTATTGATTAATGTGTCAATGGATAATAATCTATTTTATTGATTTATGAAAAAAAACGAATTGATTCAAGACTATTCTAGCAGCATAAGTAATTTCCACTTTACAGTACATAGTTCAGCATTGTAGTAATGTAGTTAATTTTAAGAACAAACCCTAAATGGCCTCTTTCTTAACCTAAGGGAACATACTGACTGATTTCACAGATGGTCATCTGTCAGCCATTAACATGTATTATGTTATACTGTAGAGCTGACTTCCATTCTGCTAGCAGGGGATGTGATGAAAACACATTGTTTACCATGTTAGTAACAATGGATATAATAAAATATTCCAGCTCATGCTGCATATCGGAGGGTAATGACTATATCTGTGCTACGCTACATCTAGTTAAAGCTGCCAAATTAATTTTAGCTCTTCTAGTCTGTCATAAATAAGGGTTTTCTCATTTTAAGGCTGTAATAGGTATATTTTCTATATTTCTGATACAGTGTCATGAACTGGGTAAACAGATCTGGTAGGAGCCCAGGTGCAGGGGTTACAGGGGTTCTGAACCCCACGATGCATGATGACTTAGGGGTTGTTGCAGACAGGCGCAAGAAGCAAACCACAGGCAGAATAAGGTGATATAATCTGTATTGCAGACAATGATATTGACAACAAATACAGGTGGTAAGTCTCTAGGCAGGAAGCCCTCTGGATGGGATGCATGGCAGGTAGCCCTCTAGATGGGGCGCATGCCAGGTAGCGCTTTGAGTGGGGCACACTGCAGGTAGCCCTTTGAGTGGGGCGCACGGCAGGTAGCCCTTTGAGTGGGGCGCACGACAGGTATCCCTCTGAGTGGGGCGCACGACAGGTAGCCCTCTGAGTGGGGCGCATGAAAGGTAGCCCTCTGAGTGGGGCACAAGGCAGGTAAGCCCACTTGGCAGGGCTCAAAGCAGGAACAAGTGAGGATCAGGTACTCAGGAAGCCAAATAGCAAGTCAGGAATCAGGTACACAGGGCCAGAGCAAAACGGTCCACCAACTTCAATGCAAACGCCCTGACTGAAGGGCTGGGCAGGTTTGTATAGGCAGGCTGATCAGGTAACAGGGTGCAGCTGAACATGGTAATCAGGTCTGGGTGCTTCAGAGTGGGAAGGGCGTCCACTAGTGGTTGCTAAAGGAAATGAGCAGCACAAGGTTGTGTGTATTCCAGGCTGCGAAGGGTGGAACATGACATACAGTTGCTAGGAGGTCCAAATTACATCACACCCAGCCTGTTAAGAGGTTTTCTTGTTTTCGCTGCTTTGCTACTTTCTCTTTCATCACTCTTCTCCTGATCTCCTTCTCTCTTTGTTTATATCTTTCATCGCTCACTTTATGCTTATCCAGTCTCTTTTGTCGCCTTTCTCCCTTTTCCATCTTTCTCTGTCTTTTTTCTTTCCTTTCATTTCACTCCTTTCTTTCTTCTCTCTCCCCTATATCTTCTCTCTTTTTTGTCTCTATCCTTTATCCTCTTTCACTCTCATCTCCTCTCATTTATTTTCTTTCTCTCCTCTCTTCATCCTTCTCTTTTCTCCTCTATTCATCTAATTTCTCTGTTCTTTTCTTTGTCTATTTCTTTTCTATTGTCTACTTTCTTCACTCATCTCTCTTCACCCTTCAATTGCTTCCTTTCTCTCTCTCTCGTTTCTCTCCTTGCATTTCTCTGTACTAAACCAAAAATTGTCCACACTAAAACCACACCCAAGGCCACACACCCTAAAAATTATACCGCCCCAAACCAGGCCCCGCAAAGAGTGTTTAGGAGACAGCTCAGATAACGTTGGCAACCCTAACAAGAATGAAAGCTCTTTCACTCAACTTTCCTTAGCTTATAAACCATCAGTATGGAGCAGTAAATAAATATACCATGGTCTGATAAAACAGGCTAAAGTTCATTGTATTATTAGTTAAGGTGCATATATAAAATAGTACAAGAGGCCAATTTAATATCTGCGACAACAGAGGCCATTGTGAAATAATTTTGTAAACTTAAATTTCAGGGGCATGATCTAAAACCACTAAATGGACACCAATGCCTCATTTTGTTTCTTAGGATTAATGAATCAAACATTGCATCATTGTCTATTGGTGAAACAAACATTGTATTACTCATAAACCCTGCTGGTGCACTTTAAAATTGGGTGCTGACCAGTTCCTGGCAGACAGTACCACCAGGTGTACACATGTACTCACTACTTCCACTCAGGGCTGACCTCTGCAGGCATCTGTGTAGCATGATAGTACGGTAGTCTGTTAACCAGAAAAACATAAACACTCTGCAGAGTGAAGAAATGCTCTTTGACAGAGAGAATGGGTGAATGAGTAAGTGAATGAATGACTGTATATGCGTTAGGGGAAGAAATGGGATGGGCAGGCTGTTTAAAGGGAGGGGTGGCACAGGCAGGTGGTTTCAGGGACAGAGATGGCACAGGCTGTTCAGGGGCAAATGTGGCACATGTAGCTTATATATGGGGTAAATATTGCACAGGCAGGCTGTTTAGGGGACAAGGATGGCAGAGATAAGCTGCTTGGGGGGGCAAACATGGCACATATTTGTTTGAATGAACAGATGGCACAGACCCGCTGTTTGGGGGCACAGGTAGCAGTGTGGGACATGTTGCTTGTAAAGTTGGGGTGACCCAGAGCCCTATGGTTTCTAGGTATACCTATGGTGTGGGGTATGGGCATATGAGCTCGACCACGCAATAAAATATATGGGGCTATTTTCAGTATAGTTATAGATCATCCACATAGCATCAAAAGTGTTAACAAATATGACACAGTCATAAAATATGGACTGCTGTTAATAACAAAATGCTAATGATACATATGGTGCCCTAAATCCATTCCATGCAGACCAATCCAAACCTTGCATAACCGATTTCAACCATTTGCTTCCACTGAAACAACATATTTTTCATCCTCTGTTATACCTTAAAAATATGAATTGTGTGAAAATAACACCCACACACCTCTTGTGACAGAACATTCAGTTCTTATATAGAAATGCTCATTCAAAGGTACATTTAGCTGGTATTCCACAGTCATTACAGAATAGTACATTTTAAAGCTCTCTTACAAGGTTTTATTATGTAACAAGGGGACTCGCTTCAATTTATTCAAACCTGTCATTTTTTTCCTATTTTTTCTTAAAATGCTGAGTCAGAATAGAAGCTATCATGTTAGTCAAGCAAAATGATGACTTCGTTTGCAAAGGGAAACAAGCAGAATGTTACTTTGGGAGGTCAATTCCTTAAATCACTGATTGTGCGGCACCTTAAAAAATATATTTCCTTTATCCAGTATACTTCCTTACACGATAAGTAAGGAGGATTACTAAATTTAAAGCTATCTAGGACATTTGTACTTGGGGAAACGCCAGGACATTGATCATTTCACTGGTATGTCACAGAAACTGAGATCAATCATTTATATCATAGTTGTATAATTAATTATACTTATTCTTTTGTGTGATATAAACATATTTTGGCGTGTGTTTATTTTATCAAGGTAGATACATTTTAAAAATTCTTGACATTGTTCGACATTGGAACAAGTAGTGGACTTCAGTCAAGAGGTTAAATGGTCACTGTCAGAGCATATGATTTCCAGGCTATGAAAGTATTAGTGAGGCAAACCATACATGCAAAGCCACATACTGAGGTTTTACATAAAAATACTTGCTAAAGTAAATGTCTAAATACTTCCGAAAAGCAATGTTTTTCATTGGAGATTGAATGTTGATATATTATATTTGCTTTTTTTGTATACATAATTGTTTAAAACTTTAAACAAATACCCTGGTACATGGCAATTATTATTATTACTATTTGTTTTATATAGCACCATCATATTGTCTTCCTTGGCCAATGGCCCAGCTTATCACAGATTTCAGGCTTTGTGATTATCTCCATTGGAATTCATGATCTACATCATAGGGTTCAAATTCAAGACCTTGAGGGCCTTCTGAATTTTGTGTATCTTAAATTTAATAACTACATAACCATTTTGATTGACTGTAGATTTCTTTCTGTTTTAGTAAGTATATTTTAGCCAATTCTGGGGAAATTACCACCAGTGAATATACTTAAGAATGCATACCTAGATAATCAGAATAATTAGCAAAGATCTGCAAAAATAGATAATGAACTACCTCTTACAGTTCTGTAGCATTGCTCTCATTCATATTAGGTACCTTCTAGAACAAGCTTTTGTCTGTTTTTTTTTTACTAATGAAAAGCATGGAGACCCGGAAAGTCAAAAGTTGCATTGAATTCTGGATATTTATGTTTGATATAATAGATACATTTAAATACATAAATGCATTCAACAAACTACATGAGGGAAGTTTATTTTGAAGGAAGAGAACTGATAGAACAAGAGGTCATTATCTAAATCTAGAGGGGTGAGAGACTTACTGTAGGTATAACGTAAGGAAATGTTATTTTACTGAGAGGGTGATAGGTAAGTGGAAGAGCCTCCCAGTAGAAATAGTAGAGTCGAATACAGTGAGGAAATTTAAACATGCTGTGACAAACCCTGTAGCATGAGGGCCATACATGTCACATTTAGGGGTCCTAAGCACAGTCCTCTAGGGCAATCAGAGTCGGGAACACCAGCTTGTAACAAAACAGCACTTTATTTTAACCGCTTAAATCCCAAAAACCAAATCATAAAAAGAAAACCTAGCTCCCAATTGGAGTCCTCTCTAATTGAACTATGCTGGTCCAGACTGACCAGCCTAAGTACCCACTTATTCAACCTCCCAGCCAGACCCAGCTACGCCAGGCTCTGGAAAACCTCCCCCAGACAGCACACAAATGTCCAGGCAGGTATTGCCTCACTTGGCTCAGGGATGGTCTTCTTGTTCAGGGTCTCTCCTTGCCCTGGGAGCACAGGGAAGTTTCCTCTTCCCCCAACAGTTTCTCTGAGTATCAGCCTCCAGGGGTTTTTAATGCCCAGCACCTGTGCCTGATGCCGGCCTCATAGAAATCCCGGACCGGATCCTGGAGACTTCTAGCCTCCTGGAAAAGCTGGCATGGATTTTCCACAGAATGGGGGGACGGAGCATTGGCCCACCCTGCTCTCCAATCTGCTCCACCCCAGGGACCCATATGTATGATCTGCATAGCAGCTGTACTCAGATGCCATGCCAATCAACTCCCTGGGGTTCACAGTCTCACAATGCATAGGGTAAACATATGATTATTGTGGAGCAATAATTTGGAGCAGTACCAAGAAGTTTGTTTAAAAGGCTCTCTAATCTGGTTTTTGGTGTCATCCAATGCTTTATGAACCCCTACCACTGATGATAGATTTTTTTGTTTAGGCTAGCCAGTCCATTCTAAACATCATTTTGGTCTATACTAGTGCCAAGGTTGTAGATGTTGTTGTCCACTGATGGAGGACAGTCTTTCTGGCCGCCGCCATAACACGTAGTTGGCCACGATTACCCCTATAATCATCTCTGACAAACCCCAAGATCGCCAACTCGGGTGTAATGTATATCAAGGGAATGTTCAGCTCCCTACAGTAGGCCAGCACTATGCTCCAGAGTGTTGTGAGCACTGCCAAAATGCAAATCGGTCTTCCTATGACCCATGGCCATAATGTGCCACCAACAGCTATGACATAATTACTTAATACGCCATGCTTTGGTAGTTTATGTTACGGCATTGTTTTTTCCACTGCATTTACTCAGGTCCATGGTCTTGTTGTTTGTTGGATGGAAACTTGTATTAGAAAGTGGTTGCAATTATAATTTATATAGAGTGCCTGGTTCATTACATGTGTCAGTCTATGATACAGACTAACTATGTGAAATGTTAATTATCTTATATCTTTATTAATTCCATTCCTTGTACCAATTTGAAAACAAGACACTGTGTTATTGCCAAATTAAACAAGCTTACAAAGCATTATGCTGATATCTTTCATTATTTGAGTAATTATAAGATATTTTTATATATAAAAAAAATCCTACAACAACAGTCTGAAAATATTTGTGATAAAAGAACTTGGTTTAAATAATTGTACCTGAAGCTCCATTTATTTAAAAAAAAAAATCTCTGTAACGAAAGAAAACTAGAACTTTTGAACCTAAAATATAATTTATAAACAGGGATATATCCATGTATTATTGCAGCTGTTTTGAATGCTTTAGAAGTAGGATAAATATACGGTTAAATGCCAATATTACTTTCAACGTTCTCCCTTCCAGATATATAGTGAGGCTAAGCATATGTTTAAATACGATGTGTATGGTTATATTGTATGTTATATTATATATATTATATATTATATGGGAACTCCCACTGATGTCACGGGACCGCCCGCTGACATCAGTAGGCAGTCCTGGCCGCGTCCCGCAAGGGAAGGCTTAGAAGTTCCCACGTATGGTTATATACAGTATATTTGTTATAGTACATTTCTGTTTACTGTTGACCTCCACATGGTAAATATTGTTCTTCTAAAAAAAAACAGGTTTTGCCCTGCATCGCAAGATCTAATTAACAGCTATTTACATGTCATTATTTTGACTAATTGTTTTGTTAAAACAGCAAACAAAACATTTTCAGACCGTAACATACATCACTGCTGTTCTTACATACATTTTCATAAAAACTATTTGCTATAAATGTTTTGTCTTATAGTTTGATTATTGATTCAGGATATGTAATAAAATATTTTAATTATTTCTGCATATATGTTTATTTAAGTTAATGGTGTAAATTGTTCTTCACAGCCCAGTATTAATTACATTGAATACTGTTTGGCAAGGAACAAAAACCAGTCAAGGACATGTCATCCTAAGTATATGCTAAATATTTTAATGCCCAATTCTGATTTAGGGATCTGTCAGTTAATTATAGTTTTGACATTATCAGATGTGACATTCTATGCTAATGAACAGACCCTCAATGTCCTATAAAGAACTCTAACATTTTAAGTCATAGAAAGATAAGAGTGCGCCAATCAGAAATACAATTATACCTGAAGGACTAAATTCAGTAACATATCAGCAAAATTGCTAACCTATAATTTAACACTTACTAATCATAGGAAGGCACTTCAAGGACAAGTGACAAGGTTATGATTTCCTAACGAAGGAAAAATCTACATGGAGCGTTTTTGTGAAAACGAATGAAAAAGATTCATGAAATATGATAGACTATTAAGCCATAAACATCCTGATGAGGGACTAATTACTGTGAAGATGACCTTTCCTGGACTTTATTTGGAGAATTAGGGAAACAGCCATATTTGACAAATAAAGACAAGGAAATTACCAGCACTAACACCAAGTAAATTGTGATTGAGTCCAGACACCAGCATATTTGCTTGGTAGCCTTCATCCTCTTAGTGCTTACAAACTGTTTTTCCATCAAAAATTAACTTAGGCTGGAGGAGTTAAGTAATTTACCCTCATCTTGGTTTGAGTTCCTCATGAAAAGTTAATCGAATAAGACATATAAAGCCTACCCTATTTCTTAATACAGATATGGTATTCTATACACTATGTCAAGTGTATGTGTGTTTGGGCTAAAATACAGCTTTAAAGCCCCGTGATTACTAAATGTATGTATTTGCAGGTTTAGATTTGAATGCTGGTAAATTATTGTTCTTCTTAAATCAAGCCTGATTATACCAATAGCTGTTCATGTTAAAATATTAAATTATATTAAGTTCAGGAAACATCCTAGCTTCCATAAACGACTGGGCATTGAAAGAAACATTTTCCCCTTAATCTTTTCCTTAATAAATCTTTAGCATTCCCCAGTCATTAAAACGCAGTATGGATGGATCATTCGTGGAGCATAAAGTGCAGTGTAAGTGGAGCATTTTGACATTTTCACTTTGAATCTGTGAGCCTACCCCATACTAAGAAAAATATTTATGATCCCTCCTACAGCTGCTCTGAATGAGCCAAGATACATATGGCATCAGATCTCTATGTAATACCATTAAATTAACTGGCCTTTATTTAAAAAGGGGTACTCAGAGGGTTAGCCAAATGTAAAAGCCTCATGTGCCCAGGCAAACTGCAACCTGCCCATACATCTGTGAAGCAGAACCAGTTAAAGGTGAGGCTGCAGCATTGCCCACAGTTTTTATGATTGTTCAGCTGATGAGGTTGTTTACCTTGGAACCTAAAAGTATTCTGCTCGATAAGTTGGCAGGATCTTGATTCCCTTAAGAGAAAGTTAAAAGATTCAGATGTTTCTACTTTCATCACCACTATACGGCTTAAAATAGTAAAGAGAACATGAATTGATTTTCTAGTAGAAATTTTTCTTTTATATTTGTAACTTTCTTTTTATGCTTATTGTGGGTATAATATTTCTCCTTTTTTGTCACTTTAATGTCTGTGAACGCACCATAGAAATTCTGAAATTTTCTGCCAATGTTCCACCAAATATTTATATCCATTTATCATAAACTGACCTAACCAACACACCTACTGAATTATTACCACTTTTGTCCAATATACATACTGTAGCATTCGCCAAAAGGCAGTTTTTTCCATCCAGCCAGGTCAGAAATGACCTCATCTAATATTTGGAACTGCAACAACAGAACCTATTCAACTCTTAGCAGTCATTTCTGGACACATATGATATCAGCTACATGAGAGGATCAGGATATACAAAGACATTGCTGGCAAAGGTGGAAAAACAAAGTGCCTGTACTGTTTATAAATGGTTTATAAATATATCCTGAGGTAGTAACATTCTCAACTTGAATATTATTCCCAGTGAAACCATTTATGATGATGCCCAGTGTAAAGAACCCTTTCATGATGGTGCTCAGTGTAAAGAAACATTTTATGATGGTGCCCAGCGTAAAGAAACCTTTCAAGATGGTGCTCAGTGTAAAGAAACCATTTATGATGGTGATCAGTGTAAAGAAACCTTTCAAGATGGTGCTCAGTGTAAAGAAACCTTTTATGATGGTGCCCAACGTAAAGAAACCTTTCATGATGGTGATCAGTGTAGAGAAACCTTTCAAGATGGTGCTCAGTGTAAAGAATCTATTTATGATGGTGCTCAGTGTAAAGAAACCTTTTATGATGGTGCCCAGCGTAAAGAAACCTTGCAAGATGGTGGTCAGTGTAAAGAAACCATTTATTATGATACAAACAATGATTAAGCTTTTGCATAGAATGACTCACACATTGTTAGTTTAAATTATTCTCAAATCTATGGGAATTGTAGTTATTAGAACCATTAAAGTGGAATAGAACTAACAATTTTCAAGAGAATTTAGTAAAATGAACCACAAAATTAGAATATTAGATAAAATCCTATTTGATGGAGAATTGCAATTTTTAAATGACAAAAATAGAAATCTAATTTGCAATGTATTATTTAAAAAGGAAAAGTCACTTGACACGCATCATTTATTTTGTTCTTGATATCTATTTCTTTCTTTAAAAGAGTCTTTTTTTTATATTTAGGCATTTCAATCTAAAACTCTAATGCAACTGTGGTGGAAAATATATTTGAATCTTCCTCAAAATTGATGATGTTTCATGAGAAGCATAGAGTTAATTTTAAGATGTCTAAAACGCTCCAGCTCTGGGATTTTTCCAAAATAACTTTACCATTACACCAGACTGGATTATCTATTATCTATTAGCAGTCAGTGGATTGTGGTTTTTCTTCGGTCAGGCATATGTCATCTTAGGCCTCCTGTTTAAACATCCCTTTTTGATTATTTTCGTAATGAGAAGTGAATGTTATTGGTGTACTAATCAGTTTTTTATTACATACTTCACCTTTTGCTTTTTTTGCTTTTGTTAGGAGGACAAGGAAGAGAGAATAACATATTAAAATCGAGATGCTAATTTGACCATATCTCAGCTTTCTGCAGGTAAACTTTAAAACTATCTAAGAGCAGAAACTATAGGTAATTTTGATAAATATATTAGCTATGCTAAAAGTTTTCAAAATTACCATTTCCTCACTTAATTTAAAGTGTATATTGATCTTCCATAGCACTGTACTCTTTGTGTATCACCTATTCCTAATTAATACTACCCCTTGGTACCTCCCGGGTCCAATATCAGCCATACTACCCCATTGAACCTACCAGGTCCAATATCAGCCATGTTTCTTGCACAATATTGGCTATTCAACAGGAAAAAAAGGTCCAATTGTGAGAAACAAAGTAAGACAAGATGGGAAGCTGAGTGGAAAGGCAAATACATAGGGTGAAATAAGCAATCGATGAGCATGTATAATGAGGCTTAAAGAAAACAAGAATGAAGTTTTGGGGTCTATTTACCAACGGGGACGTTCGTGGGAAAGTTGGAAATGTAATTTCCCTGATATCACCATGCAATATCAAGGGAATACCCAGCGAGCGTTTCCTGCCACAAAGACTGAGCTGGCCCTGTATAATGTATATGTAATATTGATGACTTCCTAAAACTCTCATGATTCTTGATTTAAGTACGTTATGCAAGACCATCTCAACCCTTTCTGCAGGCAAAGCTCTTTGGGATTTTCACTTCAAAATGCATATTGATACTAGGAAGTTAAACTCTTCTGCAAGCCCTTTAGTGAATAAACCCCTATATCAGAACCACACTCCAAATATTGTAGATGATGGTTCCTCCTGATGTGTATTCAGTAAATGGCTACTTTAATGAGTAACAGCTAGATTACAAAATGTTGTCACTATGGATGATGTGGTATGTTATATAGTTGAATGTTTTACAACACTACAGAGAAGCCTTCCAACTAATACGAAGACACACATTGTTTAGTTTTTCATCTTTTCTTGGTTTCCTTAACCTATGTGGGAAATATTTAATGGTTGGTTGGAAAAAAAGATAATAAATCAAACATTAAATTATTTTGATATGGAACTCTGCCTCCATTGTATTGTATTATCCATCCCTCGTAGTTTATAATATTTAACATTTGTCATCCTGTTGCATTTGAAGTGATTATTTCCAGCTTTGGCTCTTTTTAATATTTTCCTGTCATTTACAAAAGATGTGGCCTGGATAGCAGGCTACATCTGCATTTCCTCACTGGTTCTCAGCCTGTGATCATGAAACGGCAGCCAAGACTTCTGATATTTTGCTATCAAATAGATTACTAATGGTCTATTGTTCACCAGCACCCTATTGTCTTTAAATTGTGTAGACTACGTTGATACCACTTCATCTAGTATAATAAAACAGGAAAAATTATGGCTGAACTTTTTTACCACAGGATACATATCATAAACAGCTTAATTTATGTTTGGTATAAGGTTTTTCCAGGTGTCCAATTTTACTCTTCCCCTCTACTTCTTTTCAACGTATTTGTACATGGTAAGCAGGTCTGTTTTTAAAAACGATGACTCGTATTTTCTGAGTATTGATTTCTGAGCTGTCAGAATGTGAGCCATAGCCTCAAATGAACCACAGATGGCACAAGGGCATTAAATATGGAAACGGTGCTTGCATTGAAGGGTGACTACTGTATTTTCTTTTTGCAAATTAGATACATAAAGTTTAGGTTTAATAGAAGTTTTATAGAGGGATTTTGGCCAATAACTAACTATAAATCACCACTGCTTGGCCTTTCAAGTAAGGGAATAAGGAAACTTATGTTTTTACTTTTGGGATGTATGATCTCATTCATGTATGTCATACAATAAATGTAAGCAACAGCTTTATTCTTTTGCTTGTCGTTTAGTTAAGTTCACGTCATCCTTCTTTATACTTTTGTGTTTCTCTCCCACCGTAGTTCATAGTGCATCTGGTCACTGAGGATTTAGCAGGGTCACATAAATGACCCTGCAAGATGCACTTGGAAGGTAAGAGAATATGAAACCGTAAGTATGGTGGTAGAGTGTGTATGTGTAAGTGCGAGTGAGTATGTTTAAGGAAAAAGGTTTCTTATTTTTGCTGTTTCTATTATTACACTGAATCCTGTATTTCGGTTAAGACATTTGTGTCACATCTCATCTATCAGGTCCCGGGAGGCTGCTGCCTGCTAGCACCACTACCACAGACGGTGAGCAAGCATCAGGGAATGTCCTTCCCTTACTAGGGAAGCAGAGAGTATTTGTATGACGCACAGTACGACTTCCCAGAGCCGTAGCTAGCTCCTGAGGCAAGAACGGAAAATTGCTATTTTATTTACACTGACCTTATTGCAGTTAACAGTAGATGTTAGCTGTGAAATACAATTCCCATGATGCTCAGCCAGCCAGGTGTCCACATCACTAGGCATCGTGGGAGTTTAAATTCACAACTAACACCTGTCATATCATCTGCTGTTAACTACAGTTCACATGAGTCTCAGCCAGACATACTGTTTCCATCATGCTGGCTGAGCATCATGGTTAGTGCAGTCAACGGTAAAGCTGCAGATGCTACAATTCCTATGATTCTCAGACAACCAGGTATCCACCATAATGATAGACTGAGTATCATTGGAAGAGTAGTCAACAACAGCAGAGATTGTTTTTAATTACAAAAAGGCTGTTAGCCTCCCTCCCAGGACTGTTACACACTGCCTTTACCCACACCTGCCCATAAACTCACATATACACATACACTGCCCTTTCACACACGCATATACACATACTCAGCCCTTACACTCGATTGCCCATTAACACACATATACACATACACTGTCCTTGCACTCGACTGCCCACACACACACACCTGTCTATAAACACACATATACAGATACACTGCCCTTACACAAAACTGTCCATATACACTGCCTTTACACACACACCTGCCCATAAACACGCATATACACATACACTACCCTTACACACGACTGCCTTTACATATGCACATGCACATACACATACCGTTCTTACAAACACACAAATACCTCCACTGTTTGTACACACACCTGCCCATACACACATACACATACACTGCCCTTACACCCCTTTCTCCCCATCTCTTACCTTTCTCATTTTCCATTCTCCACCTTCCATTCAATTTTTGGAGTGCATGGTCAGTCACCCCAGGCCTCTGCTTTAGTGCTCCCTCATCACTATGCGCCGGCTATTGATGCAGAACGCGGAGGTATGATGGCATCATTTGCCGGCCCGTAGTGGTTGGGGAATATGGAAGCCGAGGTGTGAAGTGACAGACCTCGCGATCCCTAATGTTAAACCGGTTAGAGGGGGATTGTGATCTCCCCAACCAGTCCTACAGCTGCTGATCGGACAGCTGTACGCCCCTCGCAGTTGCACCTGAGGCAAGTGCCTCTCTTGCCTCACCCCTCCTACGGCCCTGCGACTTCCCTCTCCGTGTTCTAACTCAGGCTTGTACTGATGCGTTTTATGTGTCCTGACCCCGACTTGCATGTCTCTGTCCGCCTCTTTCTGGGTCTCCCAATTGGCTGGCCTTTAGGGTGAAGACATTCCACCAGGGTCATGGATCCCTCTGAGATCGGCAAAGCTCTTTCAAGGTCAAATATGACAGGTCCAAGAGGTGCGCTTTAAAAGTATCCAGGATAAAATGAACCAGCTCACTCATGCCATGCAAATCGTCATATCCAGATCAGATCAAGCTTCGGCTTAATTTGTAGGTGCTTCTACTTCTGCACAGGTGTTGACCCAAGCTACTCCTCCAGCCCCTGTTACTCCTGCTTTGGTTCCTCTGAAACTCCTGCTTCCCTGTTGTTATGTTGGGGGATCCTGAGGTGCGCCAAGGCTTCCTTAATCAATGCTCTATTTAATTTCGGATACATCATCTTGCTACTGTCGGGCAAAACTCTCACATGGAATAATGTTTGCGTTTCTAACACTGCCATGTTGGATTCAGGAGTTGCTGGTTTATTCATTGACTTTTGGTGCAAAGACTAAGATTACATGTTCTACTGTATTTCCTCCTATTGCAGTGTCAGTCATAGATGGGTTTTGGTTACACTATCTCATAACAGACGTCCTCGCTCCACCGGGTAGGATTTCTTTATCAAGAAACTGTCAGTCTTTGTCGTATTCTCTCCCATAAGTCCTATTATACTGTCCCTCCCTTGGCTACAGACTCATAATATGGCTACTTACTGGAAGTCAGCGGACATCAAATCCTGCGGTCCTACCTTTCAAATGCATCCTTCCTCATCCAACAGTTATTTTGCCTGTTCAGTATTCCTTATTACCTTGCCACGTATTTGGAATTTGAACATGTGTTTGATAAAACACAAGCTAAAGTTCTTCCACCTCACCATTGATACTATTGCCACACTGAACTGTTCACAGGCACCATTCCTCCTAGGGGTATGACACACAGGAGTAGGCAGGCCCAGCTAGGGAGGTGCTCGGTATGAGCCGGGGGTATGCTTGTTAACTGGCCTTTTACAGTAAATATTTGTGACATTGAGCTTCCCAGGGCAAGGTATAAAATTTGATGTTATTAGCATTTTTCTCCTTACTTATTTAGATAGGTGACAGATATTGAGATAAATTCCACACATATGTGTGTGTTTTAGTATATGGCATTAATGAATGTGTTTTAGTGTATGCCGTGTGTTAATGTTTGGCACTAGCGTGTGAGTGTATGCATACGTGTCTGGTGTTCTAGTGTATGGTGTTAGTGTGTCTGCGTTTCTCATTCAGAGGCAACCTAGACACTAAGAACTTAGAAAATATTAGTCAGGTGTACTTTGACTTTAATAATGAATTGTAGTCTGTTACCTTTTAATTTTTAAAGTTAATCATGTATACATTATTGTTCTGCCATACTTTTTTCAGTGTAATATATCTGAACTCAACAAGCCGAAAAGAATGATTTATTGCTTAAAACATCCCAAATATTTGCTTTTGGACCATATCAGCCCACATTAGGGAGGATTTTATCTTCTACTGCTATAAAGTTCATGCATGTCTAGAGATATATTCATGCCTTGGTGTGCGAATAACTAACTAATAAAGGGCTTTGGCTTTACCATGGAATTTCAGAGCAGATGATTCTAGATGTGGACAATCTTTCTAATTGGGCTCTATGGAATACATTGGAATCACATGTGTGGACGGTTTACTTGAAAACAAAAGATATGTAAAAGTTGTATTCATAGTTACATATATTTTTATATTTGTTATAGGTAGGTCATTTTTATACAGATTATGCAGTATTATAAGAAAAAGTTATACCTGATTCAGGAGCATTACATTACATTACATTTACATATAAAGTGCCGGCCGATTCCGCAGCGCTGTTACAGTCAGAAGGTCAATTTATAAACACATACAATTTCACATACAATAACAAACTGGTGCAAAGCAGAAGAGGGCCCTGCTCTTGCGAGCTTACAATCTAGTCGGTGGTTGAGGGGGAAGTGAGACAATAGGAGAGGACTGCTTGGATGGGGATGAGTTGATCTGGTTTCAATGATGTATTAAAGCTATTGATTGTTCAGATGGCTTGATTATGATGGTTGGGAGTACTGGGAAGGAATGTTGTACACTTCCCAGAACAGGTGGGTTTTCAGAGAGGTTTTGAAAGTCGCGTACGAGGCAGAAAGTCTGACGGAACGGGGAAGGGAATTCCACAGGAGGGGAGCGGCGTGGGTGTATCAGGATGTTAGGATGTATTCTGGCATTTTTTTATGTAAAAAGGAACATTTGTAAAAGCAAAATATTTCAGCTTGAACAACAAATTTTGCAAATGTTTTATGTGTTTTTATCCAAAATATTTTATCAAAAATGAGAAAAATGTTCTCATAGATGGGATCCAGGAAGAAAAACACTCATTGAAAAATATAAACGTACCTTCCATTCTATTTTACATTTTCTGTTCTGTTTTATGTAATTATTATAAGTTTTTTCTGAAACAAAATGAATCACCTCAATCTAAGTCATACAAGAATATGATGGATAAAAGATTGCCATTCCTCTAATGTTTTTGTTTGTTTCTTTTAAGGTGTTTTTAGATTTGTTTTTTCTCTTGCATCTATCTTATTGTTTTGTCTTATTAATGGAAATACAAAGCAAATGCCTAGTCCATCAAACTCACAAAGGACATTTTGCTCACAGTAAGAGACATTCATTTCCACTGTTTTCATTTTTATATATGTCAAGTCATGGACTAACTCAATATTAATGCTGAACTGGCCTACTAAAATACATCACTGCCTATAAATACTTCTGCCCCCTTTGCAACAGTATTACATTCTAAAGCAGTCTTTTTTTTCTTTGCAGACCTGGACCACTTCTTTATTTTTTACTGTTGATGTCAAGTTAACTCTTCTCGATGAAGCAAATAGTATATGATGTATTATTTATCATAACAGTAATATAAAGAATGTGTCTGCATCATACTTGCAATATACATGTAGATTTGTTATAGTGGTATTGGATACTAAGGGAATTCTGATGGGAGACATTAAAGTTGGGATGTTTTTGCCATCAGAATAGTTGTAACTGAAGAATGGGAAATGTTAGGGAAAAGTAACAGATATTTTCCCAAGGAGGTTTGGGAAGATTAAAGAAATTGTTGATTGCCATAAAATGACACAACATTTGTCATGCTGAATTAAATAATGTTGTGGCCATACACATTTTACTCAGATCCAACAATTGACCTTAGGGTACTTAAATCAGTTAGATGGTTTGGGTTTTCTTTGACATATTAAGTGTAGCTTTAAGATGTCTTTATTTTCCAATTACAAAAATGGTGTAATATATGGCATGGTCTGGTTTTCAAATATGAAAAGCTGTACCAACAAACCTGGGTTTTTTTTTGAGAATTTGTTCATTTATTGACATTTGTTACATTTATGAATGTTATTTTCTGGCATTGCATTTATAAAGAATCTTTCATTGCTCCATTATTTTATATTATCTGATTTGGATGTCTGTAATGTGATCAGCTTGTTTTTACTGCATCCACCAATGTATTTTGTTTATTTTAAATGGATGTGTACGTTCTCAAAATACTAACACATTTACATTGGCAGGTCGGCACCACGCTGTATACCTTCCAAGTGTCGCTGTTAAGGAGGGATAATCCCACTGTGCCCCTTTCTCTCCCAGATGTGCCTTATTGTCAACTATAGTGTTAATAATTAATTTTGTAATGCTAAAAGGTGTGACAGTGACTGTTCTCCTTTAAGAGGTTTGTATTCTCTTTTCGCCTTTAAAAGTCCACATGAATCAAGCTGATGTATTGATTAGCAGCCAAATCCAGAAACTGGGAGATAGCTTCATGGTATAGGCACATGATCAAAAGACATGGCTCACTTAATTCTAGCTCAGAACGTTGATTAAATATATTTAATATATCTGCAATTAATTTATGACTATAATATTCTCTTTATTGGTTTTATTTGATGAATGAATGCTAAAAGCTTATATATCTTCATTGTTATTTTATCCAATAAATTTTGGAAAAATGATCTCTATCATCTTCTATCGCTGGCTGTACATTCAGACACACAGATCTAATTTTGGCTGGAACTTTGTCTAGAACAGCATATTTCTGTTTTTTATTGTCTTGTTTACTGGATTAAGGAGAGTGAAGACCATTCACCTCACTGTTTAGAATTTTTTCATCATTATATTTTGTGATCTGTATCTTTAACTATGTGGTTGTGTTCTGTATTCTAGTAAAGCAGTCAGTATAATTATTTCTATTTCAAAAAAGAACTCTTGTCTCTGTGGTAAATAATTACAGATAATATGTTGGACTTAGTTTAATTTATAAATCACTACCATATGCCAAGATATAACCATATACTTGGCTTGATCAGGATTATGAGCAAAAGGTAATTTTACTGGTTGGGTAATCATTTCATTTTGCATGTTAAACATCTTACTTCCTATTGGAGCAGATCTGATCTGCGTTCAAGTCAAAATATTGCATCTTTTCTTGTGGATCACTAATGATCTTGGAATGTTTTATAATTCTTCTAGAAAACTAGTTAAATAATCGTAACATTAGTAAATAATAAATAGAACCATATAATTGAATGATATGAATATTCTACTATATTTTAGGATTGAAATGGTGAAAATAACTTTACAAGGACATTGCTGTCGGGTAGTACAAGGTTACGGTCCTGTTGTACATGCAGTACAGCCTTCCTAAAGGGGCCTATTCACTAATGGAAGAGTTGTCAGGATAGTGGTTTTAACTCCTTGACTTCATTATACATTATGAAGGTCCAAACCCAGTACGCTCCTACTGGAGGAAGAGCTTGACTGACACTGTATAATAGTTTAGTCAGTGAGATTTCCTCGAAGACGCCTTACATATTGAATTATACATTATACAGGGCCATCTTAGTCCCTCACATTGTAGAGACTTGTGGGAGAAACCACAACCTATCTCCTAAAACTATCCTGATAACTGTCTCTTTAGTGAATAAAACTCTTCAGTATTTCCCACCCTACTTTAATTTTGACCCCATTGTAGTTGGAAGCTAATTTTAGGCTGCCACTAACCATGTTAGCCATGCATTCATAACAGTGATTAAAGCAAAAAAAGAACAAAAATACATCCACCTTTACTTAAACCATCTTATTTTAGAATGTCATAGACTGAGGATTGCCCTCATGCAAATGTATTCTCCTATTCTATTCCAATGGTAGTGAGTTTCTCACGGTACATTGCTGTGGTAATAATATCATTTATTGAACTTAGAAAGATGTGTTTGAGTCGCAACACTTATACAGGACACATGTGAGTGACAAATGTTTTCTTTTTTAGTCCACATAACTAGAGGCTACATGAGGATGGAATGCACTGCACACTATACCCGGGAATTCACAGTGACTAATTACCGTATTTTCTTTACTATACATTGGAGTTTTTTCAGAACTAACTCAGTTCCCAACATTAGCCCACAGGAAGGATATTATCTTAAGAAGTCAGGACCAATAAGGGCCATATTACAAGGAAATTGCATGTGACATAGACTGGAATTTTGGCATTTTATCAGAATGTTAACTCAATATAGTTAAATGTCAGTGTGTCTTCTCTTGGTATTCTCTTGGGATGCAAATACCTGAACGTTGTATAAACTCTACCATTGCCAGACCTCTCAATATACAGAAAAATTGCTTTTTCTGGAGCGCCGATTACTAGAGCGGCAAAATGTGTGCAGCATAATAATTGCCCCAACAACTGTTTGCCAATAGTCTGCCTTTTACTGACCATCTTCCACTGCTTTTTGTCATTGTTCATTCCTAGCAATTAAATTGCTGGCCAATATCCTGAATGCAAAATAACAGAATGTTGCAGAATCTTGTAATACATTTTTTATTGGACTAACAGTATTTAAAAAAAACTCGGGAGTCCTCCCTTTACCAAGTCAAAAGCATTTCTGGCCAATATTCTAAAATCTTGCATTTCATTGTAACAATTTTCATATTAATTATCCTTAGGAGAGCAGTCAACTAGAGGGTATATATGTGTATATATATATATATATATATATATATATATATATTATATTTAGACGTTTATCCCACTTCTATTTTAGTATACATGTTGAGACCAGTTTCAATTAAATTAAGTTTGTATGGATTTATAGGGCCCCCTAGCAAACAAATGAGTTGTCAAAACATCTCGTTGACCTTGCACACATTAGTGTGAAAAAAAAATGCAAGCCATACACTGTATATCAAAGCCAACTATTTTTCTTAACTTTTCCTTACATAGTCTGGAAATTCACATTCTGTTTTTCCTTTCCGGCAATTTTAACAAGTGGAGGATGCTTTAATTAAAATATAAGCAAATATGACTAAAGAGGAAGTATTTCCTGGAATTTAAAGTAAACAGCAGTCAGGAAATACCTGACCCAGAAGTGAATACTGCAAACACAACTAAGCATTTCCTGAATCCCGAGTACGAATGGCCCCTACTTACCTCTCACAATTCCCAAGATAATTCTGTGTAATGAATGAACAACTTACTGACTCTGCATGTATTTTAAGTCAGGTTGTAAAATATGAAACCATCATTTCTAAATTGCAGCTGTTGCCATGGATGCTGTCTAAGAATGACTTATTCGTACTAAAACATACCAGTCAATTCTTAAAACAGGTCCTGATGTAAAAAAATGTTTTTCCTTTTGTTTTTTTGTTTTTTTATGTATAAAAATCAATAAAATCTTGATATGAAAAAAAAACAGGTCCTGATTTATTTATTTTTTATTAATTAACTTAATTAAACTATTACTAAAACATAATATAGACAACAGATCTTATTAAAAAAAATAGTATTGCAATAGATTATTTGCATTCCAGCCTTTTAATACAAAGATTGGATTACCATGCGGATACACAAAGAGAGAGTTTTAAAAAAAAATCTAAAACAAAAGGTAGCAGGCTGCCAAATTTAGGCTCGTCGTTGCGTAGGCCTAGGATGCCCACTTGCTCTTGGACTTGAGGCAAAGACAATATCATTCAAAATCTCCCCTTTACTCATACCTGGGAACTTGTCAGGTTTTATCTGAAGTCTCCGGTTAAAGTGAGACCTTTCCAAGATACAAGTTTGTATCTTCAATCTTTGGAAAGGAGAGTGGTTACACAATACACCCAGATCCTCCATACTCACAATACACCTCCCAACATTGGGGTAGGGGGCTCTGGACAGCCAACCCTAGGACGTTCCCAGGTAGCAATCTGCTATGAAAATCATCAAGGAATAGAACACAAAGATGTATTTCATATCTATTTGCTTTACATTTTTTGGAACTTTGGTACTAATTGTAAATCCTAAGTTATTACATCAGTTTATCTCCCCTGTTCTGGCTTAATAATTAATTTTTATTAGCTCACTTTGCTACAAAATTGCTTCAAGATACAGGAATTTAGTTAACTCCCCATGATACACCAAGTTCTATTATTTTAAATCCCTCGTTTATTGTTCGAAATTGGCACTTTCTCTGAACAGTAGTTTTTCTGTTTCATTAGCTGTTGTGTAAAATTGATGTTATTATTGAAGAGGTTATAGCGCTATCTAGTGGCATTTTGGTATATCGGTAATATGTAGATATAGCCCAAAAAGTGTAATAAAAAACAGAACGATGACAACCATTCGGCCCATCTAGTTTGCCCATGTTGTTTGTAAAAACCAATTGGATGATTGAGGAGAGGGCGTCACCAGAAGCACCACAATTTTGGCGGAATCTCTGCCGGGTTATGTGCGCGAAGATGCGGACTAAGATAGTAGATCGAAAATATACGATTGAAGGAAAAGGAAGAAGATAAAAGATAGAAGATGAAGAAGATGCTGAATTGGTCAGCAGAGAAGGTAGGGAAACATTAGCTAGCGTGGGAAAGAAAGTGAGCAAGAATGAGAGTTGTGAGTGTTAGAGAGTGAGTATGAATGTGCGCAACAAATTTCGTTCCCAAATTAAAACTTTTTGGCTGAACCGAATGGGCATGGAACATAACTCGTTGACAAAACGAATGGGCCAAAAACCAACTGAAAAATGTGTCCGAATCATATTTGGCTCATTCTCACATATCTACTAGGTACACTACTTAAAAAATAATTATGCCAACAATCGGGAAAAAAGGTGGGCATTTACCTTTAGAATATTTGTCATTTGTTCACATCTACGGCAACAAACAGTGCTTACCTTTGTATCACATGGCAATGAAAGGTTCCCTGAAAAAAGACAAAACCTAGCAAAAGAGAAAATTCTTTATAATGATAAAAATGAAAGAATTATTTCTAGGGATGGATTTAGGCAGTTAGCAGTGTTAGGAATTATGTCTCTGATGCAGATTTAGCTATGAACGTGTTTTATCAGCAGAGTAGATTCAGATGCCACTTTCCTCAGTCTTCATCAAAGTATCCATTCAAAAATCTATTAAAGGCTACCTCGTCAATAAAGAATGCATATTAAAGTACTCTGTGAGTCCTTAACACAGAAGGTAAATTAAGAAGCTATGTTTTTTGTAAGCATGCACGGGGGGGGTTCTTTAGACACCCTTCCGGAAAGCTGCTATGCCACTGCTGAAGTATACCACATGGCAGCAGATGTGTTCCGCTAAACACATGTCCTGCACGGCAGATCAATGGGGCAGGGAAGAGACAAATACATATGGGGGATTGTGTTAGCAAGTGGAAGCCACAAAAATTTAAAGGCACTACTCTGTTGTCATATGCTTTAAATTGTATATGACGACTTGAGTGTCCCTCGCCAAAATAAGTTTATCTTTAAATTAGAAACATAACGTAGGCTGGTTGATAGAAAGCTATTTATTTAAACCTATCCTAAAATACAAATGTAAGTCTCCATTTGTTACCACTTGGCATGAAGCAATGCCTGCAAAAACAGTTTGATAATGTTATTGGAGATATGATGGGGCATTGTCTTCTGTTGTGATGAATTTCACTATTGAAAGTATGATACAGAAAGAGTGAAAATAAATGTTATTAGATAAGTTGGAGTGTTTGATGAGTCTGGCAGCTGGCTGGGGTGACTGGGCGCCAGGTTGCACCAGCCGTGACTCCAGAAAATGCCCCATTGTGTAGACATCAGCATAGTACTATGCAGGGGTGCAACAGGTTCTTCCACTATATGCAATGGATGTATACCAGAGATTTATGTTTAAGTGAGCATTCTCAACAAGACATGCCATGTTTGTGTGTGCTGACAAAGATACTCTCTTATAATTAATAATACTCTACAAATATTACTAATCCTATCTAAACATTTGCAAACTAACCCAGTAGTTTTCCTGAGCTGAAAACTGATCTATGGTCAGTTCATCCATCCTAGTCCTTAATTAAATGAATGGTATTTGGTAGCATTTGTTGGACTTTTTAGGTTTCTAATGACTTCTTCCTAGTACCTCAGACACCTTAAAATCTATAGGTTTGCTTTACTGTAATGTCTATGTGTAAGTTGGCATGTTTGTAATGACCCACCCTCAAATTTATTTCAATACTGTCATTCCCAACATTTACTGCAGATATAGGATTAAAATTTGTACCAACATCCTTGAATATTTCTTCCTACCATTAATGGATTTTTGTGCCCTTCTCATAAGCAGAAACATAAGTATGTTTAGCAGTATATATAAAGGAAGTCATTATAGCTATACAGAGTAATAGGAATGAAGTAATTTATAAATCACAAGCTACACAGCATGTACCATTTTGTTTGTCAAAGGCTTTTATTGACAATTATGTTAAGTTTATGCAAAAAATATTTGCAGTGTTGACCCTTCTTTTTCAAGACCTCTGCAATCTGCCCTGGCATGATGTCAATTAACTTCTGGGCCACATCCTGACTAATGGCAGCCGATTCTTGCATAATCAATGCTTGGAGTTTGTCAAAATTTGTGGGTCTCAATGGGACCCAACATTTCGATATTTTTTTCGATCACTTTTGCCTTGAGGCATTGTTCGTCACCAAACTGTTCTTGAATGGTTGGAAGAAGTTGCTCTTCAAGGATGTGTTGGTACCATTCTTTATTCATGGCTGTTTTCTTAAGTAAAATTGTGAGTGAGCCCACTCCCTCTGCTGAGAAGCAACCCCACACATAAATGGTCTCAGGATGCTTTCCTGTTGGCATGACACAGGACTGATGGTAGAGCTCACCTTTTCTTTTCTGGATAAGCTTTTTCCAGATGCCCCAAAGAATCGGAATCGGAATGAGATGAGTGATCTCCAGCCTTTTCCACATCTACACTCTCACCTGTGTTAACGAGAGAATCACTGACATGATGTCAGCTGGTCATTTTAGGGCAGAAATGCAGTGGAAATGTTGTTTTGGGATTAAGTTAATTTTCATGGCAAAGAGGGACAATTGATTGCAATTCATCTGATCACTCTTCATAACATTCTGGAGTAACGCAAATTGCCATCATCTAAACTAAGGCAGCAGACTTTGTGAAAATTCATATTTGTGTTATTTTCAAAACGTTTGCTATATTATTGAACATGATTATGTGGTGAGAATATTAATCAGCTCCAAAAGTAGCCCACAGGTAAGTCCTCTACTTGTGTTGAAACAGAACTCCAGTGCAGCCCCAATAAAAGATGAACTTTGAACTTTAATATACTCTTCAAAAGAAAAAAAAGTACTGCAGCTTCATCTCCTGTATACAAGGTGAGCTGTGGAGACATAGAGAAGGTATGGAGACATTGAGATAGGAGTGAGAAGGAGTATGACAGAGGGTGGGTGACAATGAATTGCAATTTAATTATTACATAAAAAGAAAAAAAGACTTTCTGCTGCAGTCCCAGTAAACCAATAAAATGAACTTTAGTTGTACAGCTTCCTCAAATCATCACATCACAGTAAATTTTCTGCACTAAGCCACTTGATACTTGCAGTGTGGTAGATAGCTAGATGAAGTTCAATGTTAGCTCAATCTAACACTCATCAGCCATCAATCTGTGGCTGGTAATGAAATGTTAAAATGACATCAGCACACTTATATATCTAATGATTGTGCATTCTCTTTTTAAATGCTGATTGGCCAGAGTAAAAAATTAAGGGAAAAAAAACCCACAGGCTGTTGGACCCATGAATCACAACCATAATATTCAATAAGACCATCGTCCCTGATTTTTTTAGCTTCCTCTATAAATCGACACTCGATACCTTCACACTTTACCTCATGAAAGAGTGCCAAAACAGGTTTTAATGGCATCGAAATGGCATACAAATCTTAATGAAATTTCTGAGATGTTATTGTTTGTTTTTGTTTGTTTCATTGGGAACCCTTCTCATTATCAGGGATTCTTATAAACACATGAAAGTGGTGAATTTCTTTTTTTTTTTTAAAAGTGTGCGAATTCAAATGCACAAGTCTAGTATACAGTAATGTAGAATTGAATTGAAAAAAATTGGTTTATCTCAAATTTTTCTAATAAACAGCCTATTTCGGATGGCTTTTCCTGGCCATACCGAGCGAATCCTTTGGGAAATGTTATGCTTGAACAATGAAATCCCTTCCTTCATTGACTTGAATTAACCAGAGTATCAGGCTAGACTGACTGAACCATTCTATTGTTTACCACAGGAAGTATGATAAGGGTATTAGTCTGGTAGAATTAGAATAATACAAACGTCTAATATATGGTTGTCTGAAAACATTATTTTATACTACTTATTTTGTCTATTCTAGTATTACATTTTTTGGTAGAAGTTACCCTTTAAAGTCTATGGTGAAATTGACTTGATTAGCATAAGCATCATTTAAAACCATTAACTCAGTGTGGCACTTATTACGGTGTAAAACAAATTTCTCTTCAGCTACACACTACATTACTGTAAAAATGTTACCGTTTACCACTTAAGGTAATTAAACCCCTTCAGTCCCCTATGAACGTACCAGTACGTCATGACCTTTGTCTGACAGCCTGGGCTCCCCCCCTGTCAGCAGAAATCTATATAAATTAGGAATTTCTGAAATCAGGACACCTGAATTGATAAACTTGGAGGGGATTTTCCATCACTAATATATTAAAAAAAAAATTCCAATTTTCGCTAGTTTTTACTAAATTTCTCATCCTAAATTTTCAGCTAATTATCTAACTATGGTATCAAAAGAAAGCCCTCTCTCCCCTTGAAAAAACAATATATAGTTTACATGGGTACACTATACACAGGAAAGGGGAATAATCGCTGAACCAACATACAGCAAAAATGGCAAAATTGCTCCGGGACTTGAGGTACCAAAACCCCTGGGACTGAAGGGGTTAAACAAATTCTGTTTACATATGTTTTTATGCAGGCGTGCATACATTGTATATGGTGTAGGAGACATTGGTTTCCCCAACAGTCCAGCGAAAATCACTAGTATCCATTAGTTTATAGAAAAAAGGCTTTACTGTGGAGGTGTCCCACCCTTTTCCATTTCAATGAACCGTAAACCTTATTTCAGAATCGAGGCAATATCCAAGTCTTTGACCCTTAAAAAAGAAGAAAGAAGGAGAGTAAAAAACTGGGAGGGGGAATTGTGGTTGGAATTGATTACAGTTGGAAGAATGTAGCATCACATATATTTTCCGTTCAGTAAATATAAAGATTCATTGCTCCTTCAGGGTTATATTGACCTTGGCGTCTTCTTCCTTTTCACCTCAAAAGAACTCAATATCTGGCATTTGTTATGTGAGCTGTTAATGGCTTTTTAGAAGTCAATAACGTACTTGTTTTAGAATGTCTGATGCTGCAGATCTTAAAATCAAAGATGTTAATTGGGTAATCTACAGCAGGATGAAAGGAAATAAACAACGGGGGTTAATTAACAGGTTAAATGGAGCTGAGGTAACATTGTAAACAATACTTGGCTGACTATTAATAGTGTAACAATTCATGAAATTACAAGGGAATTGCCGATGTATAATAGCAAAAGGGCATCACTAGTGTGAAGAAGGTGAGGTTTGTGAATGATTGGTTAAAGCACTTACTTATGGATGAGGACTTTCTAAAGGAAAGCCTGTAAGGGTGTCTACCTTAATCTGCTCGAGCTCTCATGTAACAATTTTCACAAATGTTTTAACACTCAGAGAAATTGGAGGTGGTTGTTCTTCCAATAATTGGACCAAAGTATGTATATCATAGCCCCAATTGTTTAGCCCTTTGTTGTTTGTTCGAAATATGTAGTAATGCTAATTTTCTGGCGAATAAATACATATCCTTAATCCAGGAACATTTATCCAAACAGGGGTTAGGTACAAAGGACAATCCCTTTGATAATAATGATACCTGATTGTCCAAAATTAGGTTGGGTGTGGAGGCCGGGTGACTCTGCCTTCCCTCAGGCATCTTTTTTGTGGAAATTTCTACTTGTGGTGTCTGGTCTAAAACAGAAACAGTTTGGATTCTGAGGAAGTCATGGAGTTTTCAATTTTCATCTGAAATAGTGCAAGAATGTAAAATTTGTAAAAGGTTTGTGCCAGTAGCTTGTCCCAGGCTCTCGGTCACTACACAAAGACATTGACATTATTTTTTGTTCTTATTGATTAGTAGCTGTCTTTTACCATTGGCAGAAAAGTAATAATTATGCACTGGAGCATTGTTGCTGCAAAGGTATAATCAATGGTATAATCCATCCTGTTTGAATAATTATATATTGGATTCATGGTTGAAGTGCCTACCTTTCATTGATTACTTAAAAAGCAATTTGCTTCACAAAGAGCTGGGTGATATACACTCACTGGCCACTTTATTAGGTACACCTTGCTAGTACCAGGTTGGACCCCCATTTGCCTTCATTCTTTGTGGCATACTTTCTACAAGGTACTGGAAACACTCATCAGAGATTTTGGTCCATTTGGACATGATGGCATCACACAGGTGCTGCAGATTTGTCGGCTGCACATTGATGATGTGAATCTCCCGTTCCACCACATCCCAAATGTGCTCTATTGGATTGAGATCTGGTGACTGTGGAGGCCATTGGAGTACAGTGAACTCATTGTCATGTTCAAGAAACCAGTTTGAGATGATGTGAGCTTTGTGACATGGTGCATTATCCTGCTGGAAGTAGCCATCAGAAGATGGCTACACTGTGGTCATAAAGGGATGGACATAGTCAGCAACAATACTAATTTAGGGCGTGCTGTTTAAATGATGCTCAATTGGTACTAAGGGGCCCAAAGTGTGCCAAGAAATGCCCCCCCCCCACACACACACAATTTCACTTAAATCCCCTTTCTTGTCCATTCTGATGCTCGGTTTGAACTTCAGCAAGGTCTTGACCACGTCCACATGCCTTAACGCATTGAGTTGCTGCCATGTGATTGGCTGATTAGCTATTTGTGTTAACAAGCAATTGAACAGGTGCAGCTAATGAAGTGGCCAGTGAGTGTATATTCCAGGAGATGGGGTCCTAATCTTGAAGGAAATAGAAAATAATAATAATAATAATAATATCTGTATTTTATCTTGAAACAAACTACAGGTTTAAAGTAGTAAAAGAAAAAAAATGGTGTTTAAAGAAATACATGATAAACAGATTTCTATGGGAACCGATACAAACTTGTGAGTGCTGCATAAGATATTTCTCAGAAAATACATTGGGGACTAATGTGGTCCGGTGTATTCAGGATTTCACCCATGCTGTACGACTTCTCTGGAATTTCCTACCCCTGTCTGTCAGACTTTCTCTTACTAATTTTAAGTGCTTACTAAAACCTACCTATTCCAACTTCCCTCCTAATACCCTCCACCAGCATCCTAAAGCAGCCACCCACCATGCCCATCAGCAAGACCAATAAAGAGTTCTCGCTCTCACAACTACTCCGCATCCGAGCTGTCCTATCCTATTGTCTCGCTTCTCACAGCACCCCCTTCTCCTTATTTACCAGATTTACTTAATATGCGTTCGTCATTTTAAATTGCTGTTATTTTTGCTCTCCCTCGCTGCCGATGTGTAAATAAATGTTACGTAACCCTGCACATTAGCACAATCACTGCATTCAAATGCATTAAGGCAGCTGTGTTGAGTTGTGATACAGTGGAGGTAAGATTGTGACAAAACATTTTATATAACCACAATGCACCACAGTTAGTGGTGCAGAAATGTGACATGTTTAGCAGGTTGGTGTAATCAGATTGTATTGTTGTAATGTATCACAAGAACAAAGTCCCGTCTTTCTGATAGAACGTAGGGTCTGTGGCATAAAACATCCCTCATGTATTTGATTCCCTTAGTGCTGGTTTGGATGCATCAGTTCTATAAAAATCAAGTAAAAGATATATCAAGAATCAATCGACATAGAAAGCATGACATAAAACGTGCACTATTTCATTCTTTATTAATTGCTGCTTGTGCTTATTGACAAAGCGAGTAATACAAGGGAGTAAAGCAATATACTGTAAATGGGTTATTGAGATGATCACCACTTGTTATAGTACAACACTATGCTGGATCCAAGGCCTTGTGATATTTGAGTATAAGTAGCCTCAGATGAAATGTTATTATAGATATTGCATACTTTTAATTGGAAAGTAGCAAGTTCTGATTTTAACTTCTCCTTCATCAATGCTCCTCAAACGACAGATAATAAGAGCATGTGGGATATCCTGAATTGAGATATTATGTTTCAATTGTTAATACAACAGAATTAGGTTCATGATGCACATATTTGCTTAGCTGGTAATGCTGCAATATCTATTTTTACAATACAAAACACCAACACAATACACAGTACAGAAGATGGGCAATTTAAACCAGATGGTTGGTGCATTGGCTAATTTGGATTTGTGATATTAAAAAGGGCAATTCTAGTCAAAGTAATAAATCAACAGGAACATTCAAGTGGTTTCCATGGTGACTATTTCACATTAGTGAAAATAGTCGTAATAAAAATTGCTCAGCGTTGCCTAAAACACCCAGTATCACATTTGTTGTTTGGGAAATACATGGCCTTCTTGCAACTGCTAGACAATAGCTCTTTTAAAACGACCAAGTCGTGGGTTTCGTAACTCTCCTCCATTCTGCAAATGGTACGGGGCAGTACAATTCAGGCGTGTTCTAAATGTGGAGCAATCACTACAGCAACCAATGTTTTTGCAACTTGCTCTACATTTAGCACCAGAATAGCCTTTTGTAAATATGGAAACTGTTATGTTATGATGGGCTCCTACATGTTTGCCATTCATCATACTTAATTCAGTGGATTGACCAGAATATGCTTAGAATGCCTACAAAATATCTAGAGCGATAGCTGTATGCCCCACGAAAAGATGACACTGATTCTGTGCCACAATGCACAGCCAAGCTGCCACATTTCCATTTGCTTCCTGCAAAGTTTCTTTATAGTACCTTTTGTTTTTCAGTGTTGTTCAATTGTTTTGCAAATATTTCGTTTCAAAGTTTGTCTCATACAACCTGAGATTTGAGGCATAGGGTGGCTAAGTTAGCACTATTTGATGTAATCAGTTGCCTGTCCTGTACCTTCTCAGCATTTTAGGATGTTAGAATGATACAAGATCGATTGCAGACCTCTTCAGAACTCTAGTTGGTGATTGGAAGATAGAATTTAGTAAATTAAAGAAAATTAAAAAAGTACTGTATTGACCTAAATATATAGAAACAGAGTAATTTGTGGGCCAAAATTGGAACTTACTGTAAAAGAGATTTTCCTCTAAATACATCCAAATTTAAGGAAGAAGAATATTACATTATTAGAATCAGTTTATAATCTCTGGTACCTTCCTCGCATCTTTCAAAATGACATGAACAAGACTAGAATATTTGCCCCATATTCTAATGTTAGCAGAAACTGTAAACATTAAGATGCAAATCACATATGTTTATGAATGAAACTAAGAAAATAAGAAGCAATGGCAATACAATTCTCCCATGACAAATTTAATTGACATTGTTTCTACATATTTACTGCCAAGATATTCTTGGCAAAAGCTGTGCTTTACTATTATATAAACTACTATACACCCTACAACACATGGCTTGAACATGGAATATTGCATTTTGACTTGAATTCTCTCATTTATAATTCCTATATTAGGTATAAAATTGAAAATATTTTTGTCACAGTTGTTCCTACTTTCCTAGCCGGAAGCCTAACCTTTCTAGAGAATGCAGGTTTCTATCTAAACTGGTGCAGAAAAAGTATACATATGCTGAATGTTCAAAATCACACATTATCCATCAACTGTAAGAATATGTGGCATATAAAAACACATATAAGATATATATATATATGTCTTTATTTGTATACACATATTCCTACATATATAGTCCACATTATCGCAAATCAGCTCAATATATAATTAACATAAGGTTGTGCTGATCTCAAAAATTTAATGTTTGGGACATCATCTTCCACCACTCAATCAATTCTTCCTTTTCTTCCTCTTTTCTTTCTGATAAAGACTCCAGATCAAAGTCGACCTAGAGTAAGGAAAACAAATATTACTGAAAATATCACCATTGTACTGAGAAGTTCTGAATGCAGTAGGGAATAAGTGTGTTTTTGTCATGCCTGTGCTGTGGGTTTTGTAACTGTCCATGTTTCGCAATCAATGCTATCGACAGGTTTCTATGTTATTATTTCATGTACTTCATGAACAAGAATTGAAGTTATGGAGAGCAGGGGTGCCCGGAGGCTTTTCCATAAAGCAACCTCCTGGTAAACTTCTGCAAAATGGCAGAGCTTTCAGGCACATCCTGTGTGTCCCGGAGAAGAGGATCTGCCAAGAAGGTCTGCCATTTTGGGGACGGGCACCTGGTGGTCATGTCCCTGTCCAGTTGTCCACAGAGAAGTGAAAGAAGAACAAAGACTTTTTGGAGCAGCGGAAGAAGACTGAAGAAATAAGTAAGAAGGCAGAAGAACAAGAAGATGCAAGATAAGAAGCGGAGCTGTGTAGCAAGGATACAGGGACACGGAAGCGGTCCACAGACAAGGTAGGGAGACATTCCGGGAAAGTTGAGGGAACATGAATGAGAGAGTAGGCTGGTGTGTGAGTGAGAGAGAACCAAGAAAATGTAAACAAATATTTGTAAAAAAAAAAAAAACCAAACTCTGTTTGTTTTTAAATTTTAATTTAAATTTTAATTTGCAGGAATCTCAATGCACAACTCTAATAATCAGTACATTCCGTAAAACTGCAAAGTGTCCATCAAACTGTCCTGTGGAATTACAGGTGAGTTGTATTAAAATGAAAAAAATCACAGAAGTTTATCCTGCCCAACTAGTCGAGCTGACACTGCATAATGCATAGGTAAATTGGTGAGATTTCACTATACATAATACAGCTATCCAGGACCTTCTTGCAGGAGAAGCTCATCTGGGTACCCAGTTCATAATAAAGACAGGGAGCTTATGTGTTTCATGGTACCATAACAAAGTTAAAAGAGTAACAATTACACCATTAATGTTACAGCAATCAAAACATTTAAAAAACACTTTATATTGTCTTTAAATTGTACACTATAATAGGTGCTTCTGGAATTTAATAAAATATGACATTGCAAACTTCAGTTGTGCCAGAGTATCACAATAAAGATTAAGAGTGCCTCCTACTGGTATATGGTAGAAAATACAGCTAAATGCTAAATCTCTGGGAAACTCTAGAACATACTCAAGAGGCTTGTCTACCCCACGGTTTCTAAGTAAGTGATATGAACTATAAACAGCTTTGGCAAAAAAGACTAATTATATATATATAAAATTCTTCTTTTCATTTGTATGAAGTATCTAATGAACAAGGAATAGCCGGCGAATAACACTGTCAGTTACCTATTCTATATAAATATATTTTCATTGCATAATCCTTACCTTTACGGCTGGGCTATAAGAAACGGCTACTTTCTTTGTCACAGCGAGATATCCAGGAGCTGAAGCGGTCACCTTATAATTTCCTGGCGCTAGCAGTCTCCAGTAATCACCATCCTTTGCTAATTATACATAAAAAAACAGAACAAGTTATCCCCATCTGCTATCACATATATAAAGCTTTGAGGTAAAATTACTCCAAATATTTCCGGAAGAACTTTATCTAAAAGCTTTGAAGTGTTCCCTGTAATGTCCACATAGACTGTTGTTGATATTAGACGTTTAATAAAATTAAATGAGTTCACCTTGGTATAAAATGTTCTAGTTTTAGTACATGATGTTTTTACAATGTCCCTGTGCAAAAAGCAAGGCACATAAAGACATGGTTGGACGAGTTTGGTGTGGAAGAACTTGACTCTACTAGATGAATGGGCAAAAATTCACACAGAAACCCTCCAAAATCTTGTGGAAAGCCTCCTCAGCAGAGTGAAAGCTGCTATAGCTGCAAAGGGGGGACCAACTACATATTAAGGTTTATGTATTTAGAATCCAATGACATAATAGTCCCTGTTGGTGTAATGGTCAGATGTCCCAATATACCAACATAGTGTATAATGAGGTGGACAGATTATACAAATCCTTAGTAAAGGAAGAAGTTAAGATGGCTACTTACGGAATATACATTATTTGAGCTTCTAATACATATATTATTTTAATTTGTATACACATTACCTTCATAAAACACAATTCCTGAGCTAAATTGGGGGAAATTAGCAAAAACTGTTGACATATTTAGAACTTTGCTCCTGAATTTGTTTCTAAAAATAACTTTTTATGGTTATAAAATTCTTGATTTCTTTTCGAAACAGACCTGTGGTGCACCCAACCATGCTGAGGACACCAGCATGTGAATATTACGCTTATTGTCTTATTATGATGTTTCTCTTTGAATACTGACCAGAGGTAATGTCATGTTCTATTCCATCAACAGTTATAGAGGCATTAGCAATTGGATTGCCCTGATGGTCTTTAACAAATCCTTTTACACCACGATGGACCTGAAATGAAAATATAAAAGGTGACACCTTATTATTAGGAAATAATTAAATGGTACAAAGACATCTGATCAAAATTTATGTTAGGGGAAATAAGTTGCTACATTAATACATTTCAATACTATTCCTATTCTAATGTAAATTAATTTTTTTCCAAAACAGAAAATAATTCTGGTTTAGTCATTTGTAAGGACACTAGACGCTTATTTTTTGCTAAGTGAAGGAAGTCAAAGACACCTTGGGAAATTGTAGATCATTGCAGCTGTAACAGGCAGGTGATAATCTAATGAAAATAAATGTGGCAGATTTAAGCATACTAAGTTAGCAAGAACACATTATTTCTTGATTCTTAGAAAACTGCTTAGAATAGCAATGGTTTCTAAGGTTCTAGATGTGCTCCTCTGACACACACGCAGTAAGTAAATCCTTCTCAACATTAACAGCAAATAATTGGCTTGTCTGAAATAGTCTAACAGTTCAGGATTACACTCATAAGCATACCTGGGAATTTTCTGGGTTTGACCCGGAGATTGCCAGGTGAAGCATCGCTTCTCCGGGTCAAGACCCGAATCCTCCAGGTCAGGGGGTCTTGACATGCCCCACTCCCTGCCCATTTGCCCTAGAATTAGGGGTGTTTCCAGCAGACATCAGCGGTACCACCCCCCGACATCAGAGGGGCGGTCCCGCTGACGTCAGTGTGTAGTCCTGGCCACGTCCCGCATGGGAAGGCTCTGGGGTAGCCGGAGGCCAAAAGTTCCCAGGTATGCTCCTAAACCTAACTAAATCATGAGAGAGGATGCTCTAGAGGAAACAGCTGTGCCAGACACTGCATGATTATTTGCGAACAGCCATGAAGAGAAAAAGGAGAGATAAATACATTACAACCAGTAGGAGAGGTAATAAAACAAATGCACCATTCAGCATTGCTTTCGTTTACCTGCTGTATGTAATTCAGAAGCGAGTCTTTGTTTTGCTCCCAGTAACTCTTTAACATATCTTCAGGTGGGAATTTGTCACAGCTGAGCTCTACGGTTATCTCAAAACAATTACTGCTCAGATAGTTAAAATCTTGCATACCTGCATAAAAGGAATATATTTATTGTAACAGTAGAGACTAGTGAACGGTTATTTATTGTAAAAAAAATAAATTGAAATGGGGATCAAAAACCTGAACCAAATACATAGATCCATCGAAGAGACAAATGCATGTAATGGGCACTGCACTAAATCATATGCAACAGGAATGATTACAAGTTCATCAAACCATAGAGGTATGACACATACAAATCATTCTGCTTTCTTGATTTCTTCTTAGACAGGTATCAAGAAAAGGCGTATACTTAAAGATAGCAAAATGATGGCCAATAATAGATCCTAACTATCTATAAAATCCAGGTAGTGTAGGTGCAAATACAGTATGTTATGTCGATATTTTAAAAGCTGCTGAAAATACTTAACAGAAGAAGTGGTTAATCTACAGTTAATGTGTTTGTGGAGAAAGAATTCTGGTTTCCCCATGGGCACATGTAATGTTCTGTACACTCCATTATGCAATTGTTATCTTAATAGGCTAATGCTTACTTTAGCACATGTGATATACTTTTGACTTTGTAAATGACCTATTTTGACCCTTTACCTTTGGAAGGGGTTTGGATATATACTACCACAAGTGAAGAACCCCAAAATACATGTAACATTACAACGGCTAGATATACCTATTTGTAAAAGTAAAGATTAATATTGTAATACTATACTGCAATATGTTGAATATATTACTAAATGTTCTACACTAACTGATATTCTTCAAAACCGATACAGTTTCTATTCTATTTTTCCAATGTTTTCTATGTAACTATATTGTAATGAAGGACCATATGAATACCACAGCTACAAATGTTATGTATGAAAAATTTACCTCCTGGGACACTGTACCAAGCGGCTCCATTTGTTGTTCCATCAACAAAACTACTGTCGTCATCATTCTTGCGGCATGGCAGCCTGTTTGGGTCTGACATGGCTGGGTTGAAGGAGGAGTATGCACGTGCCAAAGACTGGAACATGGCGTCATCGGGGCATGCACTGTATTCATGAACACTGCCTGTAAAAACAAGAGCAAAAAAATTCCATAAAATCACAAATTCCATGTTAATTGTGCTGCTCTGCACTGACAAAACATTAATTGCGCCCTCCAGTATGTAAGCAAATAAGCCATAGCTGGTCTGCGATTTTATTTTTTTCTCTTAAGGTTAAATCTTATAAAAATAACGCAGAAACTTTTAAGACGGTTCTTGAGTTTCAGTGCTTGCATTTGTGCCACATGACATTTTTGGTAAGGGATCAGACATTTAGCAGTATTAGGAATGATGTTCTGCATTTACTTACAAAATTGTTAAATTCAGCACTGTAGTTGGAGCAGCACCTTTAGATATGTGTGAAGTCAAGAACACTTTTAAGGTTTTATTTAATCCTGTTTTTGGGATACATGTCCAGACTTGTGGTTTTTAGAAAGTACAACTAACTTTATTTTAATTTATGAGAGAGAGTGCGAACATATGTATTTTTTAGCATTCTTGCATTCTTAATCAGAAAACATTTTCAATCAACTGTCATTCTACTTGGATAATTGGAAAGTATTTTTTGGTTCATTAGATACTTCTTTATGGTTTATTATTTTTGAATGGCCCCTCCGATGAGCTGCAAATGAGGACTCGATGGCTTTGCTTGACATTGATGGAAATTCATCACATGGTAAATGTTTTTGGTTTTTTTAACTGTATTTACTGGTTGAAAAAACAAGCACAAGGTGGAACATATCTGCACCTTTTTTGACATATTCAGAATATGATTCGATTTTCCTAACTGGACACAAATTAAATGTGAATAAGTTAAGCCAAGTTGTCAATTGTGTAGCTGAATGTTAGAGTATTTTTTATTTACTGATAAAGCGACAGGCTCATATCGCATAATATATTAGCTGCAAAACATCATTCCAAGCAAAGGTATATGGCTCATAGTGAATGGGATGTTGGCTTTTAAAGCATTTTGTCAATAACAATATCATGTACTGAATACAGTATAAAAATGCCAGAAATATTTCCTTTTTTGTAACATGACTGTCATGTGAATTACATATATAACAAATATCCCATATTTTTATTCTTGCTTGTTTGTTCTTGACTTGTGATGAATGTGGTAGGAGGCATGAAATCTGTAGAACTTACCACCACGAGTCTTGTCATATGGATAATTGGCAACAAGATCACCTCCGTGGAGGTTTGCAGACAGCACAAATGGGATATCCATAATCCAGTTAATTACTGCTCTAGTCTCAGGAGCCAGCTGAAAAGAAATGAAAACACACAATTATATAACTATTAAAAATACCACAACTACCAGTGTCATGATTATAAAGGGTCATCAGTGCTAAAATCCTTAAAACTAGGTACCAAGAAGGGTGATAATTACGCAAATATACCATGATTATGTATATTATCACCCCTGTGCTGTGTGTGTCTACCTTACATACTGCTACCTGCATAGGTATGCAATTTAACAAAAACAAAGTACGGGAAAATAATAGGAAAATAGATTTCATTGTATTTTAAGTTATTTATTTTGCATAATTTGATCATGTGATGATTGCCTTAACCGTAAATACCTTTGCTTGTCCTGCAAATTGTTACACGACCCCAGCAACTCAAAAGGACCAAAAATATAAGTTTATTAGGCGGCACAACTGGGTTATGTTTTTGGGTTGATTTATTCCCTTGAATCTTGTAGTTTAATCATACCGCTTCTTACCATAACAGAGTTAAATGGACGTTACAAAGTAATCAGGGAAAATGCCTTTATACCATGTTAATTACGCCTGAGATGTGAGTATGCTTCCCACACACGTATGTGTATTTTGCAGAATCTATATATGCATTGCCAAGCAGAAGCAGTCCAATCATGCCTAGCTCGCACCCGCTAAGATTCTGTATGCAACAGTAACTGCATCTATGTGTTCAGAAATCCTGGCAGCATATCTGGTACATGTTAGTAACGTAAAGCTGAAAGATATTTTTTTTCCAAATAAGTAAATATTATAGGGATTCATATACTCTTATAGGGAGCACTGTTCAAAACAAGGACCAACCTTTCACCAAATGAGCTTCTCCAAAATGTTTCTTACGCCACTGAAACGGTTAACAAGTCCCTAATCAAGGCCAAGTAACTGGAACATTACCTCCTTGGTGGCAGCGTTTACTGTGGCACAGTAAAGTAGGTGGTTAATCAATACCTGCCTGGTAATAATGTTTGCCGCATTGCATATTAATTGACTTTAGGCTGTTCAACTCGCTATTAATGGAAATTCCAATTCCACACTCCAAGGTTCCTGAACGTTTACACGAGTGCACAACAAAACAATCAAGTAAAGGCATTTTCTGTCTAACCCAACATATTAACCTTATTATTCTGGTAAACAGACTTCTTCAGGTTTTGCAGTAAGTGATTGTTTGTGCCTCCTTCCTTCTCATTAATGTATACAATACGATCAAGATCAGGGAAATTTCTATTCAAGTCTATTCCTTGAGCGTTGCTTCGACCGACGAACCAGTCCTTCATGTCTCCAGGCTGACAAAATATGGGAAAATTTGGTAAGCTGCATGTTATACTTCAGACAGGAAACCAAGTATTTCATTATATGACTTTACGATGGCATCTTTATGTACTAATAATCGAGACATGCGTTCCTATATCTCTAGCTTGGGCAATAAATAGTTTGCAAACTGACCAGTGCCGTTTTTCTAATTATAACCAGGAGGGGGCACAAGTAGACTAAAAACACAAGTAAACTAAAGATAAACTACCGGTATATATGGCAACCAACTGTATGCATTTCCATGTCCCAATTTTCTGTGCATAAATATAACCACATTTTACAACACTATATTAATAAACTATTTTTATCCAGGGCACAAAATATTTTTTAAAATAACATTTGACAATACTCATTAAAAAGCAAATTAGATGCACAAAAGCAATTGATGTATCTACCATATTGTTACATTTAGAATAAAGCCCAGTATAGTTATTGGCCAACTGGGGGCCCATGAGCGAGGCGTATTCCAAGTTTACAGTTGATGCTTGGAAAACCCCATAGGCTATGGTGTATTAAATTATCAGTTTAATAGCTGGCACATACTGTATCCATTTTGAGTGCTTTTGGAAAACAAACTACACTCAATGGAGAGGACGAAGCACAAAGGTAATGGGCAGCTGCCTTGAGTGAGGTCTAGGGTAGCCCCAAGCTAAAATATTCTACTATTAATAGCATTTGAGCCCAAACAGGCTATGCTTCTGAATAGTATGCAGCCACATTTAAAAGTTACCATGTGGGTAACTATATACCAATAAACTAGTCTTCTTTTATTTAATTGATTAGGTCATATATTTTGTGACACGTAAAAACTCCATTTTACATGATTAAATCATTATTTCTTGGGCGGATTTGATCATTAAACAATTCTAGGAATGATGTTTTTAATGTAGCAATTGGTTACAAAATTGTTAAATTCAGCATTGTAAGCATACCAGCTCCTTTATTGGAAAATATCAAGGTTAGAGGTTTTGAATGCAAATCACACATTTTATAAGCTTGGTTTATGAGCAAATGTGTCTGCTGGCTATTTCATATTATTATACAAACCTGCTGGGCAGCCTTCTCAAACCCATCAGGATTGAGAGAAGGCATGATGTGAATACGGGTATTGTGAATTAAGTTGACAATTGTTTCATTTCCTTTCTGGTATTCATTGCAGAGATACTGCGCCAAGTAAATTAGGAGCTCCCTGCCGACAGCTTCATTCCCATGCATATTGCCAATGTATTTAAATTCAGGTTCACCTGTAAAATAGAAAGGCAATATTTAAATATTAATGATGGTGGTCAATGAGTATGGTCACTAGATGCATAAGGGACGAGGTAGCAGAAAAAAATAATCAGTTAATCATGTGAGGGAAACAGGAACCCAGCTTACCCTGTGCGGTACAACAGAAGAAGTTGATCGCACAGAGTATGAGCAACACAGAAGGAAATAGAGTAAATGGATGAGTAAATTAATGAGTATCTGAATGAGGGGATGAATGAGGGAGTGAATGAACATATGCGAATGAGCATATGTAAATAAGTGAATGAGAGAATTAATGAGTATCTGTGAAGGAGTATTATGAATGAGTGAATTAATATTTGTGAATGAGTAAATGAATATCTGAATTAGTGAATGAATGAGTATCTGTGAATGAGTATAAAAAAAAATAATGTTAGGTTAGCCCGTCCCGTATGTGGGTGTCAGTGTGGCAGAGCCTGTCCTGGTGTGTGTTTGGGGGTCAGTGTGGCAGAGCCTGTCCTGGTGTGTTTGGGTGTTTGTGTGGCAGAGCCTGTCTGGTGTGTGTTTGGGTGTCAGTGTGGCAGAGCCTGTCCTGGTTTGTGTTGTGTGTTGGGTGTGTGTGTTTGGGTGTCAGGTGGCAGAGCCTGTCTCCTGGTGTGTGTGTGTGTGATGTGTGTTGCGTTTGGGTGTCTGTGTGGCAGAGCCTGGCCTGGTGTGTGTGTGTGTATTTGGTCATCTGTTTTTCTGGCACTTTACTAACTGTAGGAACAAATAGGAAGCATAATTATGGACTGAATGAGAGACAAGAAAGCTAAGTAGTTGGCACCATCTAGCACCAACACACCTATCTGCCTGGGTTGACAACAAATGTCATCTGAATTGAATTGTTTAATCACTAAGGTTGTGGGTTTTTTTCAAAAGAAGATGTGCAATAATGCAGAAAGGGGAAGATACTTTTTCAATAAAACTCTATAATGTATGTAAGTATCCAAACTAGACATGAGATCATTGCCCTGTAAAAAGATTTATTACCACTAAGGTGTGATCAATTAAAGAACATTTAGAATATACGTGTGTAAGAATACATAAGACATCACTTGGAATGATAATGTATTAACCAGATCTGCAAAAACAGTTTATTTTTAACAAGTAAATGTCAGAAGCAGACATGATTTTACATCTGGAAAGGCTATTAGTCACTGTCCTGGTCATGTTCTGTTCTTAATAATGGTAGAGGACATTGACATGAGTAATTCATTGATATCAGGGGTTAAACGTGGGTTGCAGATGGAGCTGTGGAATTAACACTAGGGTCATTTTCTGTTCAATCTGTCTTCCTGTCAAATTTAATGAGAACCTAAATTAGCATAGTATTTACCATATGTGATTGTAATCTAGAATTTCTCAGAAAATACACACTGTCTAAAATGTATACAACAATTACATTCTGCACATTATGCGGACATAACTGGAAGCAAAATGTTACCTCTTTTTATTTTCTTATATCACTAGACAAGCTAGTATACTAATGAACCACTCAAAAATGAATAGTGCTTGCATGTATCTGAAGGCATATAAGAGACAGCAAAATCACAGAATAGGAGTACCGTGAAAGGATCCACATATGGTTTAAAAGCAGCATAATATCCTTGTTAATCTAGACACTCTTTTTGAACTACAAGTAGTAGCCCAGAATGTTCAAATTAGAGCAGCCCAAGAGGCAATTGTCCCCCTTACTAGTCCTTCCCCGGTGGGCATGCATATTCTCAGAGTTGGTTGTAGTCCCCCTACACCCCATATTCTGGGGGATTTGTCCCTCTGTCTCTTTGTTTTACTCTTTCTTGCTTCCTCCTTGCTTAGTCGGTCTTTGACTTGTAATTCTGATAACAAATGTTAATAGAACAAATTTATTTCTCACACCTGACCTGATCATTTAAGGTTTAAGCTTTAATTATAAAGCCTCAGATTTTTTGTCTTTAATGGTTTTTTAGGAATATCTCAGCCATAAAAAGTAAGAAAAAACTTAACTGGATGAACATTTGTGCAAAACCAGAGAAAGTTAAGACGGCTGATCCCATACATATATGGCAAGTTCATGATGCATACAAAGAACTTTATTAAATCTGTAAAAATCTGTTCTTCATATCCACAACACGCCGCCTGCAAACCTAGATGCTGAGGGGCAGGCAAATGCATATGGGTTCTGCAGAATCTTCCCATGCATTCAAAGGGGGGGGCAAATGAAAAATTTAAGGGAACAGTCAGCTATCATATGCATTAAAGAGTATATGATGGCTGGGGAGTCCCTTTAAAAGTGAGCAGTTTCAGTTAGATCAGTTAAAATAGTGGCCCTTTAAACTGCTCTCTGTGATAAGATATCCTATGTTCAAATAGATAAACATTTTATTCAGTGTTTATACGGTGTTTCTCCTTCCTCAGGATGAACTTGTTCACAATGCGCTTCAAAGTAATTTCAGGAAAGGAGGCATAAATAAACAAGGATGGGTAACTGGCCATACAAACATTCACTAAGTAACTTGTAAGGAAAAAGCCAGATGGGGAAAATAATTGGGAAGTACACAAAATCGGCAGCCGATTCAAAAGTATGTTTAATTAAATATAATTGTGGCTCATCAGCCATTTGTAAAGTTGTAGTTGAAAATATTCCGGAGATGCCTTGAAGATGATTTGGTCATAAAGGGACGTAGGATGAGGAATTTAAGAATAACTTGAAACATCAAGATTCTGTAAGGTAAGAGCCTCCATTTCTGAGTTACCGGTAATAGGCGACAGCACTCAGCAACTGTTACAATGGTTGGATGTGTGCAGTGTTCTTGGTGCTTTGCTGTTATTTAACTTTAAGAACTTTGGGTATTGTCCTGTGTGTAGAGAATTCTCTCTTTTATGAAGTGAGGTAACTAGCGTGCAGGCTGAGATTAATATGATGTTCCCTGATCAACAACTATCGTAAACAAAAGATGGTGTAACCAGATTTTTGGGGATGATTTATTTTTCATGCAACAGTGCATGAAATCAGAAAGGGGCAAATACTTCTTCACACAACTCTATGGCACATCTAACAATCCCAACCAGGCATACAATCAGAAAGGTTATGACCAACTATATAAGATTTAAAGAGTATGTGTCTAAGAATACATGTGATGTTAAGCCAAATCTACATATAAAGTGTGTGCCTGTGTGTGTGTGTTGGGGGTGTTAACAAGAAGAACATGATTTCATGGCCATGATGGAAAATCTGCAATATAATTTACTTACTAAAGTCTAGTTAAGATTTCAAAACGTTGTTGCCTCTTAAATTTAAACTAAATATTTATTCTTATTGGAATAATTGAGTGCTTCCAGAAATTATACATAATCACAGTTTTTGGAAAGGATAAGGGATATTTCAGTTTGTATCAGATTTAACACAGCACACAGCTTCGGCCAGACCAATTAAGCTACTGGCTCTTTAAACTGCATTCCGTGACCATAGAAAAACCATCGTAGAAAGGTATAAAATATTTTATATAAACTTCCCGTAAACAATGTGTTGACAAACAAATATGGTTTTCAAACTCACGTGTTTGCAACCATCAAGTGAACAGTTAGGAGAAACGAGAGTCCTGAAAAGGTAAAAGCCTCCATTTTTTAGTTCCCAGCAAGTATCCAAGGCTGGGTTTGTGTAGCAGGCTGGGTGCTTTGCTGTTGGGTTTAGTGATGCCCTCAAGAATTGTTGTGTTGGTCACATATGTAACAAAGTGAAATTCCTAAATTGCAGGCTGAGATTAGTAATATTTACAGTATATTCCACAGTCACTCTTTACAAGAAACCCCAGATGTTTGGTCATGATGATGAGGATTTCACCTGCTGGGCATATTTATATTCATCAGTATTATACAGAGCTGGGTTTTCCTTCTCTCTTACATGTACAAGCACTGCTTTACAAGGCAACCACTGCCTTAATGACCTCCTTCAGGAAGGTAAGCTTGGGAAATAGTAGGTTCTGGCAGAGTAAGATTTGAGAATCTCAGGCATATCTCACAGTCAATAATGTTAAATAATCTACTCTTGCTCATCTGAATTACAGGATTCTACAGAAATTGTTTTGTAAAATAGGAAGCAATATGGATATACGACATATTCGTTGTCTTTAGCTGTGGTATTGCCTGTGCATACACTGTATGTAGGAAGGAATTTTATCATATCAGGGAGAACTTGGCTATGAAGTAATATGTAAAAAAAAAAACCTCTTTAGGACATGAAGGACAGTTACAGTTCAAGGAAGAATCCTGAAGCGGGAGGTTTTATCCTTTACGCAGAGTCTAATAATAGCAAGTTCATAAATTAAACATTTGGTGTCAGTAGGAAAGAGGAAATATTCTCAGAAGCGCATACCGACAGCAATCCACAGTATGAACTCAGAAGCACACTGACAGCAATCCACAGTATGAATTCAGAAGCACACTGACAGCAATCCACCGCATGAATTCAGAAGCACACTGACAGCAGTCCACAGGCATGAATTCAGAAGCACACTGACAGCAGTCCACAGCATGAATTCAGAAGCACAGACTGACAGCAATCCACAGCATGAATTCAGAAGCACATACTGACAGCAATCCACAGTATGAATTCAGAAGCACAGACTGACAGCAGTCCACAGCATGAATTCAGAAGCACACTGACAGCAGTCCATAGCATGAATTCAGAAGCACACACTGACAGCAATCCACAGCATGAATTCAGAAGCACACTGACAAATACTGGCGATTCAGCCGAAGGGACCAACACTAATATGACATTTTGCTATAACATCAGGAACAGAGCCTGATGAAGAGATGCTTCGGTCAAACACATCTCCTCCATGGAAAATAGTTGGGGAGTTGGCAAATCAACATGAGGGGGTTCTAAATAATTTCCCCATCCGGTCGCAATGGGAACACCATGTACATTTAAAGGCACTTCTCAGCTATCATATGTATTTAAGTCATTTATTTAATCATATTGTGATGGTAACCATCCAATATTTGAAGGTTATACTTAATATGTATAATAAAATACTAGTGCCTAAGGTCTACCCAAGGAAGATTTCCCGGTTGTGAATAGCACACAAATAATTTACATTTGTGGGTCCTGTATGCATGTGATAAATGTTTTTCTGCTTATTTTGTTCCATGTTAATGACACTCATACAGTTCTGTTTGCTCTGCAAACTGCATTATAACTGAACTGTGCTTGTCATGTGAGTTTGGATTTTCACATAAAGTATAATAAAGCATTTCAGATACAGTAACTCCATCTGTCTTTTCATTGCTGGCAGAAGAATAATATATTTGTCAGGAATTTATAATAGACGCTATTTACGTGAGTGTTGTTCAGTCCTTCATCAATAAATAAACAAATAGCAAAGGCTTTAATTATAGCTATCATCAGAAACAAGATTAAAGCATTAACACATAACACATATATAATTGGATATCTGGATCTGAAGTTGGTCCAGTTTCTTTGTATGTGCTTTGATGACAGCGTTCAATGCAAATTAATAATTACAGTGCCTTGCAAAAGTATTCACCTCACCCCCTTTGCATTTTTCCTGTTTGGTTGCATTACAACCTAGAATTAAAATAGATTTGTTGGTGGTTTATGTCATTTGATTTATACAACATGCCTACCACTTTGAAGATGCAGAATATTTTTATTATGAAACAAACAAGAAATAAGACAAAAAAAACAGAAAACTTGTATGTGCATAACTATTCACCCCCAAAGTCAAAACTTTGTAGAGGCACGTTTTGCAGAAATTACAGCTGCAAGTCTCTTGGGCTACGTCTCTATAACCTTGGCACATCTAGCAACTGGGATTTTCTCCCATTCTTCAAGGCAAAACTGCTCCAGCTCCTTCAAGTTGAATGGGTTCCCCTGGTGTACAGCAATCTTTAAGTCATACCTCAGGTTCTCAATTGGATCATTTAAATGTTTCCCCTTAAACCACTCAAGTATTTCTTCAGCAGTATTCTTAGGGTCATTGTCCTGCTGGAAGGAGAACCTCTATCTCAGTCTCAAATCTCTGGAAGACTGAAACATGTTTTCCTTCTGAATTTCCCTGCTAGTTTCCCAGTCCCTGTCGATGAAAAACATCCCCACAGCATGATGCTGCCACCACCGTCCTTCACTGTGAGGATGGTGTTCTCAAGGGGATGAGGGGTGTTGGATTTGCACCAGACATAGCATCTTCCTTCATGGCCAAAAAAGTGCCTTCTTCCATATGTTTTGGGAGTCTCCAACGGCAAACGTGTTTGCTTATTCTTTTCTTTAAGCAATGCCCCTTTTCTGGCCACTCTTCCATAAAGCCCACAACTTTTCAGTTTTTTATAATTTATTTATAAAGTTATTTTCACCCATTTGTGTATGTCCATTAAATGAAATCGAATCGAAATAAAAATCCATTTAAATTCCAGGTTGTAATGCAATAAAATAGGAAAAATGCCAAAAGGTGAATACTTTTTCAAGGCACTGTATGCCCATTTGGTGAAATCCATATACATTTTTTTGGTAAATGTATAGGTTTTCAAAGGAAAGAGAAGAAAGAGTAATTGAAGTTGTTATATATTTTACTAAAACATTATTAAGCATTTAATATGCACTCCCCCTCTGATCATATTGAAACGTAAGCCAAAGTAATTTAGGATAGAAAAAAGACCAAAGTCCATCAACTTCAACCCTTCTATTTATCTTTCGCTTAGCGCTTAGAGGTAATTCCGTTTATTGCCAGAAGATGCACCAAATGGCTGTTCTGTTTACCCATCATGCTTATTATAAACGGGGGTAACTAAAAATGTTAGCAATTGTCACCGTTTATGAATTTTGTTCCTTAAAGAAACAAATTATCATCTGTTGGATGAATTTTTGTGGTCTTTTTTTATTTCTAGTGATCACAGCTGACCGTTTCACATTGATGAAGTCATTTCACACAGCTGTTGTATTGTTTTTATTTGAGAAAGCGTTGAATTCAAGGTTTAATTGTTATCATTTGTGTTCTGTTTAAACTGTGATGTGATATATACTATTATTGAAAACCAAGAAAGTAATATTTTGAATGTTAACACTGAAAATGTAAAGTTGGACTTTCTGTGTTAAGAAAAGTGTCCAACTGCACCTTGTGTGATAAGAAGACAGGCCTACTGGTACCTTACAAGGTATCTACCAAACTCACATTAGAATGTGTTTTGCCAACAACCATATAAGTGGATTTCATTTCTCTAGCTGGTGTGCCATGCATCTGTACCGGCAAATTATACTGTAGGTATGAAAGGTATAGCTCCCAACAGGTCACTAGTTTGAGGCATGTCCCATTGCCCTCAGTAGCTGCCTCGCTGTCTCACTTTTGCGAGCAGTGGGGATATTGGGCTGGTTGAGGAGAACCTCTGATTTGCTATATTCAATGATTTCTGCATGTGTAGCTTTCAAACAGATAAAGGGCATAAGGTTCTGCATTATCTCACATATGTGTATCTCGTGGTATTCATACTAGATTAAAAAGCAGATTTTTTTAAATTATATTTTAGTTACATAGTACATAAGGTTGAAAAAAGACTGAAGTTCATCAAGTTCAACCCTTCTACCTAACCTTCCTACTCTTGATCCAAAGAAGGCAAAAAAAACCTAATTAAGCTACTTCGAATTCTGCCATCAGGGGAAAAAATCCTTCTTAACGCCAAAAGGCAATCGTATTTCTCCTTGGATCAAGAAGCTCTAAAATATTAATTCTATTTATAGCCCTGTATGTTGTGTCTTTCTAAAAAAAATATCCAGACCCCTTTTGAAGGCATTTAACGTATTTGATAACACCATCTCCCTAGGCAGTGAATTACATACCTTTATTGTCCTTACTGTAAAGAATGCCTTCCTCTGCTCTTCCAGTCTCAGAGGGTGACCTCTTGTTCTTTGTACATTTCTGTTAATGAACAGGTCACTGAAGAGCTCTTTATATTGGCCCTGCTTGTATATATAATGTTATCCTATCCCCTCTAAGAAGCCATTTTTCCAGTGTATATAATTTTAACTTTTTTAGTCTCTCTTCATAACTAGTACCTCCCAATCTCCTTATTAATTTTATAGCCATCCTTTGCACTTTTTTCTTGTTCCATAACGTCCCTTTTAAGGACCGGTGCCCTAGAATTGTACCGCATATTCAAGGCCCTTGCAGCTGCATTGCGCACTGTTGTCAAGTCTGTTTACCATTATTCCTAAATCCTTCTCATTGGTAGTTTTCCCCAAGGATATTCCATTTATAGTATAGGTTGCATTTTTATTATTTTTACCATAATGCATAACTTTGCATTCATCTATGTTAACCTCATCTGCCACTTGCACGCCCAGTCCCCAACTCTGTCTAACTCCTCCTGCAAAGAAGACACATCCAGATAAATCTGAATTACCCTGCCTAACTTTGTGTCATCAGCAAAAACTGTGACATGGCTCTCAATGCAGCTTGGGAGATCATTTATAAATAAATTAAAAAGAAGAGGACCGAGGACAGATCCCTGAGGCACTCCACTTAATACCTGCGTACAGAAACATCCATTTACAACAACCCTCTGCATTCTATCTTTTAGCCAATTTCTGATCCACATACAGACATTTGCCCCCTAAGCCTATTTCTGTTAATTTGTAGAGTAGCCTTTTATGTGGAACCATATCAAATGCCTTTGCAAAGTCCAGATAAATCACATCTACAGCCAACCCTAGGTCTATATTTTTACTAGCTTCTTCATAGAATGCTAATAGGTTGGTTTGACAAGACCTGTCTTTCACAAATCCATGCTGACTTCTACAAATTGGATTATGGATCAAGATATTTTCTTGAATGTATACCTTTAGCAACCCTTCCAATAATTTCCCCACTACCGATGTTAAGCTTACTGGCCTGTAATTGCCTGGTTGAGATTTTGATCCCTTTTTAAATATGGGCAAAACATCTGCCTTGCACTAATCTAATGGAACTATGCCTGAACTGAAAGAATCCCTAAAGATCAGTAATAATGGTTGGGCCAGATTTAGGCTTAGCTCCTTCAGTACCCTTGGGTATACACCATCCTGTTCAGGGGCCTTGTCTACCTTAACAGTATTTAATTGCTTGAGCACTTTTTCTTGCATCTGCCAATCCCATGTTTGTTGTAATGGTTCCTTAAAATTAGCCAGCAGGGGCTCCATCATTGGTTCTTCCTTGGTATAAACAGAAGAAAAAAGATGTCAGCTTTCTCTCTGTCCTCACTAACCAAGTTTCCGGTTTCAGATAATAAAAGACCAACATTCTCTACCTTTAACTTTTTCCATACTTAAAAAAATCCTTGGGATTGGTTTTACTCTCCTTGGCAATTAGTTTCTAATTTTCCAATTTAGCCATTTGAATTGTCTTTTTGCAGGCGTTGTTGGCATCTTAGTATGCCATAAATTATACTACTGATCCCTTACTTTTATAATGCTTAAATGCCAATCATTTATTTCTTATTTCCTGTTATACTTTCCTGGTAAACCACATTTACCATGTTGGTTTTGATTTGCTTCTTTTATATACTGGAATACATGGGACAAGAGGACTTCTTAATAGTTAGTATTTACCTAACCTAACCATGTATGTCAGCAAGACAAATTCAATTGCACACAGACTAAGCAACAGAAGAGAGCAAATGCTGATGACGCATCCTGGTAATGTGCGTGGGCAGATAATAGGAACCACAGATCAAAAATTGAGAGAACTGACGGAATGGAAAGACAGGGCAACAGATGGCTATTTTATTTAGGTAAACAAAGGAAAGGCATATTGTACGTGCGATGTCCTCATTCACTAATGATCCGCTAATGCACAAAACAAAAATAGCCCTCAGGATTCAATGGTGTATGTCAATATACCTTTTCCTAACAGGTAAAATACAAATAATGCGTACAATGGAAAAGAAACATAAAAGGAACAATCAACCTTTTCTTATGACGTGAATTGTAGGTTTCTAACAGAAATTTAGTAAAATGTCTTGTTTTTCCAGGAAGCATATGCCCCTTTTCATTCATTGTGGTTGCCTATTCACTTGCTTACAGCCACCATGCTGAATACCCCATTGGAACGGTCCTTATTTTTTAAAACAGGGAAGGCGGGGGTTAAGCGGGGTCACACAAGACAATTTTATGTGACCCTACAGAAGCACCAGTAGTATGTGTGAGCTGCCCTTAAGACAGGCCCTGTGCGGGGTATGTGAATGACTGAATGAATGAGTGAGTTAGTGTGTTTGTGGGTTACTGTTTGTAATGGTGCTAGTGTTTGCAAATGTTAGAGTGGGCACTTGGCTTTATATGCCCCTCTCCTATTAAAGGGGAGGTTTGCTGCAGCTCTGGAGCTGGGTTTTTACCTTTTTTCAATAAACAGATGAATATTAAAATATTTACATTCTTAGTTGGTGGGGCTGCATAGGGACTCTCTATTGCTCTAGAGAGCCGTAAATTGAGATCTTAGCGCCTTAGGGAAGACGGGGTGAAAGGGCTGTAGATTTGTTTTTCACCAATGTAAATACCTGCAGATGAACATGTATGTATCAGTAAATATGTTAAAAATGTTATCTTAAAATAAATTACCATAAACAGAAAATGTAACAGAAAGGAGACAGATTAATAATTTTACAGAGAGGGATAAATAGACAGACACCAAAGAAGCTAAGTAAGAGAATATCTTAAAACTTTTAAGAAATTGGAAGATCTTCAGACAGACAGAATAAGCAAGTTTGCCTAATTATAAATAGTAAATTATGTATTTTAATAAAGTACTGATTAACTTCCTCATACACCCAAAGCAGAACGTTATTTAAAATGTCTGTTAAATTCATGTATATAGACTTTATATATTCTTATATGCTAGCTCAGTATGGATACGGTTGCTCCACAGCACAATATGAGTGGTTCTTGGTTACTATGGTAACAAATGTAAAGTATATGCAGGAGAAGGCTGAAGGTGGGAGTACAATCGTAACCACCCTGACTGATTTCTTCTTAAATAAAACAGTCACTTCAGTAAAAAAAAACAGCACCTGGTTTAAGGTTACATATAAAGTAACATAACAATAAAAATACCGATAAAGGGATTTATACACTCTTATTATATATGCCACCCAACTGTCCCTCTTTACAAGGGGTAGTCCCCGTTTTGTCACTTTATCCCACTGTCCCGCCGAGCTCTACCTCTGTCCTGCGTTTCGGGACAAAATTAGAGCTCGGTGGGACATCGGGATTCAGGACCACACATTATATTTTTTTGCAAATCAGGCATTAGTACCATTTTCCAACAATATGAGCACAAGGAACAGATTTCATGTTTAGTACAGCTGGTGCAATTGGACATGAGACATTTAAACATCAGGTAACAGGTCACTAGATATACCGACTAGATATTGTAAGCTAATGGTAGATTATGTTTTCCATTTTTACAACACTTAGCTAACACGGGCCTTGGCTCAAGAAAGGTCCACAGTCCTGTTTTGTACCCTTAAAAGTGGAAATCTAGTTAACGATGGCAGATGATTTTCAAGCTAGTAATTTGAGATAGACGAGGATCATTGGAGTTACAGATCTAACATCTGGTGCCATCTTCTTCTAAAGGGTAGAAATCAGGCTTAGATTCAAATATTTGTAATATTCATAGCAAGGTTAGATACCGGACCGTGCAATCTCAATGAGGCAGGACTCAAATCAAACTAGAAATCACTCACAAATTGGTCCTCAGACAAGACGGTAACTGTCTCCTGATTAGATATAGACATTATCAGTTCTTCCCAAATATTTGTAAAGTTCCCTGTAAAACTCAAGCACTGAACAGACTTCAAAACAATTTCTACTAACATAATTCTATCGCAAGAAACCTTTGTCATTTTAACGACTGTTATATTCCATCTCTTATCAGTTAGCAATCACTAAGTCTAGTCTATATCCTATTAAACTAATGATAAAAACTAGTTTATATCTGATGCCAAAGCGTCTGTTTTTTTGCACAAACTGGACAGCCCTCCATTAGCATTTTCCCAAAATTGTAGCCGTACAAATATTGGATTTCCCTTACTGCGGTAAAATGTAGGAAGGATACACGTTATCTTTGTCAAGGCCCTTGTTCTCCCGGGAACAGAATTCTCTATGGCAACACTATCTGTTCTCCGGATTTTTGCCCTTATGGGAAGCATTTCACTGTGCATACACTATCAGCGCATAATGAGGATATTACTTCAGCACATCAGATGTGTGGTTTGCTTCAGCCCAGCTAGATAACAGCATGACCATAGCATTAATGCAGTATCATGCTCTGTAAAATGAACCTAAGATTCTTTTGACAAGATGAAATAATATAGAGACGCTACAAATTCTCCCTGCACAGATATTTAAAATGTAATACTTACGTTCTGGATCAGAGCTATTCAACTTGAGACCTTTGGGCTATACGTACAGAGAGGGGGGTTGGTAAAACCCAGTCCAACCAACTGAAATATAGTTGACAGACAACATGGCCGAAATAAAGCAAAAATTCAACGCATAGCGAGCGAGTAAGGCATACGTATTGGAGATTCTGTCACATTATATGCCCATATATTGCTTAGCCCACCATTACGTTAAAGTACCTTAAATTTGGCGAGTTTGTTCTCTTTACTTATTATCCTTTTTAGAATTTATGACACATACTGTTAACCCTTGCCTGCATTAACAGCATAAAACACATTTTCTCAGGTTCGGAGCTAATTGCAGAAATGTAATTCCCATGCAGCTATATTGCTTACCAAGGAGCTGAATCAGTGGGACTGCATCTTAACCCACTGAGACTTTCATGTAATCTTAAAGCTTTCTCTGGACACCATTAACAAGGGTCCTGTGTGGCAGGAGGGGCTGTCTGACCCTAAGGCTGGGTCAGAACCTGCAAATATTCATAAAAAAACAATACGCAAGCTAGGGAAGTGCACAACCTAAAAAGCAGTTAGCACCAGATTCACCAAAAGGAACAGTAAAGAAAGGCACAATAGGAGCAGACAATGGATCCAGTCCAATGCCTGCTGGATTGGATCCACATAAAGCAAAGAAAAAAAAAATGAATCAGTAAAGGAAAAAAGTATTTTCTTCAGCCATTTTGTTTTCTGCTGCAACGTCATCTGGTCAACAATGCACAGGTGTGCTGCTCATGGATACACAGGGACTAGAAGCAAGGTTTGGGCTGAACCTGTGTTGCTTTCCTGTGTTTGAATCATGATAGGATTGTCAATGTTTTATTTAGGTGGAACCGCAGGAAAAATATAAAAATGCATTGACCTTTGCAGTATAATGTGACTTACTTGTTTTTAGTATATTGCGCGCTATTGTGTTCAAATTTTTCCACTCCTTCCGCATTTTTTTAAATGTCATTTTTTTAAGCATAACCTCTTTGGACAGCTCTGTAGGATTAGCTTTTACTAAAAAGTGATATATAATAGCCACTAAAAACAGTTTGACTCTGAATACATATTTATTTAGACAGGCAATGTTTTGGTTGAAAGTCAAATTAGTTGAAACTGTGAATACCTATCTTTAGCAAACTATATACTGTATATTCTGTGCTGAGGTAAAGCTACTTATAAAAGAGGTAAAAGAGCGTGTAGACGTGGGAATTCCACCTGGAAATATGGGTATGGCTTTTACTAAATACCAAATGGGTTCATGCATGCTTGCATTCTACGTCACAATAATTAGAATTATATAACCTGGCAATGGGACATCCATATCTTTTTAAATTATCCTATGCCTTTAAAATTACCCAAATGCATGTTCTTCAAACATATTAGTGTAGGTTTCACTTGGTACAATATGTCCTCATAAAGTGTTAATGTTAATTAATGCAAAGTATCGAGGAGTTCAAATTTGTCAGAAAATACCAATTGACCCAATTCTCTATTCATTTCCTCCAAATCCCTATACTTTTATTAAAAGATATTAAAGAAGATGTAAGCATTGAACTCTCTATTTAGCTTGTAGTACTATTTAGGATATTTAATAACGGTTCACTGTAGCAAAGGTATATTATTTTTTAAACAGAGCCGAGCATTTCATGGTCTGATAACAGATGGCCGCTGCACATACAGCAGCAGGAGTGAACATATTAACGTTACTAAGAACAGCAACAAGGGCCAGAGACAGCCCAAGGAAATCATCTGCTAATCCTCTCTGTAGTCATGGCAACAGCTCTTGGACAAATTGTTCATGCCTTAAACAAATGACCACAAGAGTAGCTTTACACAACCGACGTCCCTGTTAACACAGTCATAAAAAACGTCATATGAGATGTTTCCATTCAGGTGAAAAATCTAGAAGACTACAAACAAGAAGCCATATTTTCTTTGGGAGACGTCAGTCCACTCATGGGGATCAACTATTCCCAAAATGCACTGCCAGACTTTTGGCATTTTAAGAGTTATTGCCAAAAGGTGGTAGGAACCCTAGAGAATATTTGTGCCAATATTATTATTATTATTATGTATTGTTTCAAAGCAGTGCTTCATTATGTTATAATTACAATTTAACGTACACCAAGGAAATTCCCACTGCATGTGGCACCTGGGCTTGATTCTATTCAACCTGCTAAAGAACGAGGCCATAACTATTTCTATTTGTAAACACCTCTATGGGAATTGGAGATAATGTCATCTAGCACAATAACCGTTGTGTTTTATGGGAGGTTTATTGCGTTTAATGAATGTGAAGCACCCTACGTGTATATAACATTTATTCATACATCTCATTTATTTTGATCCTAAGCTAAGGAAGAAAGTACATACTGTACAGATATATTAATCTTATCTGAATAACCTTGCTTCAGATTCTACATTGTACTACACATGATCCCATTGATGGGATGGTGAAGAACACAAAAGAAGTGATTTCATTAAAAAAATGCTGCAGAAGGAAACAGAGCCTTGCCTTTGAATGAAGTGTAAGACATCTGAAATACTTTTTTCCCACAACATTATGACATATTCACAATGAAAAATACAATTTTTAATATTTTCTTTTTCTTGTAGGTTATATTTGCTTGCTAATTTATACAGTAATGTAAATTAATGTATGAAGCATGCATGCGCTTATTGTTCACAATAGGGTGGTTTACTATCGCAATCAATACTGTATTAAGACACTTTGGGGCCCCTGGACAATAGATTTTGGGAAAACCCCAAAATAAATAAAACCACACATGCTCTATGTATGCTCTCTTGTGCTACATGACCCCCTCTGATTGGCAGGTGGCTCTACAGTCTAAAGCACCAGAAACCTTCAAAGCTCAATGGCCCTAAGCATGTGCATACTGTATACAAAAAACAAAAACTGTCTGCACTTCTCACCCTAATAAAGTTAGCAACAAATATATAAACATAATATAAATGAGTGGTTTTGGTTTTATGAATTGGTCAAAGCATAATTAAGCTCACCCACCACGTCAAGGCACACTCTCAATAGGGGGGAACCTAATCTCACCTTCAACATAGTGGGCACACAAAGCAGTTTATACTGCTACCAAAACCTTATTAATGTGTTGGGGGAGGTGCAAGTAAGTGCATAGTGTGCCTAATGGATAATCCAGCTCTGATGAGTATTAGGTCACATTTACACATTTCTACTATATGTGCTCTTGATACTTAACCACCATCGACCATTAATGCAGAGTTAGGAGAAGCATGATAGATGCTGTTACTGCCACTGAGACAGAAAACCAGTGGTGCATAGTTACTACAACTGAAAGAAGCGTTTCTGCCAAGTTAAAAATGTTAGTACATACGGTAGGGTTTTCACAGATTGGTAAACTCTACACTTCTTCTATACTTCTACTATAAACAGGTCTATGTAGGCATTGACCTGTTTACATTAGAGACCAGCGGCCCAGCTAATGTGTAGCCAAGGGAGCCCGGACACAGCTCTTTGAGCGATACTCTCACACATCTTACCAAAAGTCCTCAGAGGGTGAGAAGACTGAAAATTTTCTGTGGTCCCCATCTCAGCAAACTGGGCTAGCCAATGCACTGGGTTTAAGTTTGGCAATAGCCAACCCTGACATGCCCAGCTATAGTTTATATAAGTATCTTAAAAACATGTCAGTGCCTCGGTTTGATATGCTTATCCCTAAAAGAAAAGAAATTATGTTACTGTCTCTTTAAATAAATTATGATATTAGTGAGGTTTCTCTGGAAACCCTGAACTATCTGAAAGACAACAATGTTCTTGCATCAGGTTAATGTATTCAGAAAGATGAAGGCTGAAGCAGCAGAATAAATTTAAATTTGCTTCACAGGCAACAAATTTATTTGACAAGGTTACCAAAACAAGGAAACTTATTCTCTTACAACAATATTAAGTTATTTTGATAACTAATTTCTCTAAGTTTATCAGAACCAATGTACATTAATATCTGAGGATATGTGTGCTTTAAATAACAAAATATAATAGAAACATAGAGCAGAATGATCACATATTATATCTAGTATGCCAGGCTTTCCTAAATGCGTAACATACCCTAAAGGTCATTGTGTATAAAAATTTGAAAATTCTCCTAATGATTAGTTATTTCAGCTAAAGCAAGTGATGTCTAGCAACAGTCCACTTATGATATGTTCACCTAGGTTTCCACCTTTGGGCAATGAGTGGGGACAAACCCTATTTAAATGAAATGGTGGGCATTAACATAGCAAAAGTAGCCTTGACAGGGTGTCCGGCTGTAAGACACAAAACAAACAAAAAGGAATACCATGGGTGTAAAAATATTAATAGTGACTGTGATGCACTAGTGATAAGGATAGCCATCTAGCAATTTTTAATGGATTTTGCCCATAAGGTACTCCATTATCGAGGCATTTATTTAAATTACTGAGAATGGGATTTGCATGCGTTTGATTCTATTCTTTATGCCGGCAGTAATCTGGTGTCACTCTCTCACTTATATAAATCACTTATATTTTTCAAGACTGAAAATTTGTAAATAAACACAGTATATAGGCTTAAAAGCAATATGTTCCAATGTTAAATATTTCAAATGTCACGGGCACATTGCTTCCAGCATTTTACAGCTGTTGTCAAACACAGTGCCAAGTACCGCTATTTCCTTTATCTCCATTTGATGCTAAAAGTGATTGCTTTATAACTGTATTATAATAGTGATATTGGACAGTGTGTGTGTCCCAAATGTGCTAATTTTAGCTATAAAGAGCCCAAGGCTTTAGTGGGTCTGTATTATATCCTTTTCCTGATTCTCTATACTATTTTACTGTTATTAAATTCCCTGTTATTGACTCTGATGGTTTCAAGATTGCAACCATGTGACTGCTGTCAGAATTAATATAAAGATATTAAAGGATATTAATACAATTATATGAGAATATGTTAGATGTCAAGTTATGGTGTGTGTTTGGCTGCTGAATAAACTATGCAGATGATATTTCAAAGGATTTTCTCATTAAGTTTTTATACTTCTGGCATCAATATAACAATTTGCTCTGAATATTTACAGCCAGTTCTCCAGTCTTTATGGTTATATCAGTGACTTTTTAAAGGTAATTGAAGTGTCATGAACAACAGTCACCATTAAGTACAGTATCTAGAGCTAGAAAAGGATTGGCGGATGAATCTGGGGAGATAGCTGCATACGTAGTTTCCATATGAAAAATGTCAGATTTCGCTTGAGAGGCTGTAGCCTGGAAGAAGCTGGAGATGAAGTACAACTCACTTTACAAGTATTGCATGCACCTGTGTGATACCTCATATTTTCTCATATTACAATAGTTTCTTCTATAAAAAAATATAAATATGAACATAAATGTACGCACATGTGCATGCCTCCCTTCAGTCTTGGTTTTTGTGGGTCAGTCCAGATTTTTGAGCAACGTTCCACTGTCCTGTGTGGCTGCGCACTGTCCCACTCTTGCAGGCAGAGGCTGGGAAGATCTCAGATATCAGTATATACTACATGGGGATGCGCACCTGGTTTCGGGTGTATTTGGAATATAACTTTGGCTATCAATAAGTTGATATTGTACTCGCGTTTGGTGTGCAGATCTGGTGTGTTGGGTGAGACACCTCCAAATAGGCTGCTCTCGAATCATGAACTTTAGCTATACCTTTACCACTAGAGTTTATTTCTATGAACAGATAAGATGCAGCCTTACAATTCCACCAAAATTCACCATATAAATTACCAAAACAAACGGGTGAAGATCCATGCTGTCTAAAATCTATTTGCATCTAAAACATATGAAATCACGTACAAGCAACAATGCCTGTGCTTTACTTCTACTTCCAGAGCAGACATATGATGGAAACAATACGCTATTTCCCAACCTAGCTGTTTGGCCAGCAGTCATATTGACTAAATTAAAATGACTGTTTTAAAACCGTATCTCTGTGAGACAAACCAGAAAGTGATCATTCTCGCTGTTCTCCCAGATGTGTAAAGCAGATGAGTTCTTCTACCCATGTGTGATGCCAAAATGTTCCCCTCCTGAGAAACAATATATATTAGCTGTTCATCTTACATAATGGCAAATTTGCAGAGTGGGGTGTCTTTTTGCTGATGACCACAACATCAATATTGTTTGGATTGTTGGAGATAATTTATTCAGCCAAATACAGAATACAGACGAGCTTTAAAAGACACTGTGCATAATATTTAAGTCGATCGCCCTCCGCAGACTAGTTAAATTGTATCTTTTGGCACTGTATTGGATAGTATCTGGATGTAGTATCTTTAGTCTGGACACTAAAGAAAGAAAGCAAGAAGTGTTCTTTTCAGAAATGTAAGTATAATATCATAGTAATATATTTTACAACTAAATAATATATATTCTTCTCTTTTGGTTTTCTTCTTTATTGCAATTGGTGGAATTGCTTTGGAGATATTTAATTTAAAAGTTTCCCTCCACCCTTACAAAGTCAATCAACATCAATCAGCAACTTAACCAGTTAACTCATCGTAAGCAACGCGTTGATGGCAACTTTAGGACAAGTTAACTCGTCATGTAATTAAGAGGACGGTGTGCTCTGTACTCAGCACTTCTCGTTGTTCCTGGGATCCAGGACACTGCAGAATTCCTGGACCCGATGTGTGATCGTGGGGACCACTGAGGTCACATGACAAAGTCAATGTTTTGAAACCCTGACTTTGTCTCTGTGTCACCCTCTGTACCTCACACACTGATGGGGAGGTGCAGGGAGTGAAACTGTGTTACACAGTGTTCCTACACGTTCTAAAATCTTCTGAAATACAATTTACGTTAACCCTTCCTGATCATAGTAGCTCTGATCAGTGTTATTTTCTTTTTGGGGCTGATTTTTTTGGTTTAAAAATGCATTTATCATATTTAATTTTTTTTACACTTAAAAGCTTTAACCATTGCAGCCCCATGCTATTGTTTGGGTTGTTCTGATAAGTAAATGGTACTGCTCAGTTGTAGTTTTTTTCTTTTTTTTTGGCATATTACTTTACGTTAGTTAGGTGGGCTATTGGGTGAGACAAGTTGGTTAGTGTTTGGTTGAGATATATATATATACATACACACACACATATATACACATATATACACACACACACACATGTTTACAAAAATACACCACTCATAATGTCCTATACTGTGGAGGAGGCTTATGCAATTCTGGTGTCTAGTTCAGATACCCCAACGGCCTCAGATATTAAGCCAATTATTGACAGTGACCTTTCAGGGGGCTCCACTGCCAGCTCCCAACCCTCAAGAAGGAGGCTTAGATAGTCTATGCCTGATGAAAATCCAATGATGCCACCTAATTTGGTGCTACTGAACGTACCCCCATTAACAGCCAGGCATCACAAAAAATTACAAAAAATTGTGCAGCTGTTACTCAGTAATTCATTATTGAGGCTATTGCTGCTCAAACAAATCTTTTTGCCCAGCAGTACATGGCAGCTTACCCCACCTTATATTATGCAAGGCAGCCATAATGACCATGCAGAGATCTGATCAACTACTACCCTTCCTCCACTTCAATGACCACGCTCATTGTCTGCCAAAAAAAATGATCCTTCATCCAACAGGCTCTATAAGCTAAGTCCCCTTCTAAATGACCTTTTAAAAAACATTTCAAAATATATGTGTCTGACCAAAAACTCTGCTTAGACGAATCGCTTATGCAATTTAAAGGCTGCTTTTCAAGCAATACATACCGTCAAAAAGATCAAGATACGAAATAAAACCCTATGAAATAGCACAGGTTATATTTTTGTCCTTCACACTTGAGGGTAAAGACACAAAAAAATACTTCCACAAACTTTGATAAAGAGTGGTGACATTAAAATACCAGCATTTTAAATATCTTGGGGTGTCTAGTTTTCAAAAATATATGGTTTGATGGGGTAAACTGAATTGGCCAAATTCAAAGATGTCCCAAACAGGACATGGTTGCGGAACAACCAGATTTCAAAATTCCAAATTGAAAACCTGTAATCTGCATGTCCTAAATGTGGCCTTTTGGCCCCCCAACAACCAGACCAACCTATGCATGTGTGGTATTTGCTGTACTCCTCATCATGACATAATCATGTTTTTATATGTATTTTAATACTAAATTGTAGATTATATACATATATGTATAGGGTACCTAAAGAAAGCTCTAACTGTCCCTATAAAACAAGATAAAATGTGTATGGGTGCATGAAATGACACAGAAGACAAGTACATCTAAACAACCACATATCAAAAATGGAAAAGTCCAGGAATTTGACTCAGGAAAATCCCTGGACTTTAAGGAGTTAATTTACACCTCCTGTCTTGTGCTATTAGTTTCTCTGCAGCTGCACTGTAGATGCACCTTGTAGAACCTGCTTTTTAATACACATACTACTGATTAGAGTGTCGTTTTGTACAATCTTATTGTACGATCCGGTGCACCTGCACACGTGGCTCTCAAGTGAACGCACCACAGAATTCCCGTCACAGGCCACAGCATAGTGAGGGTTCGTGCAATTTACACGTGTAAACACATCCTGCCGGTAGGTAAACAGATACGGATTACAGCCTTCATGGATTATTACTTCAGCAAAAGCAGATTTATAGCCTGATATTGTGTGTGATGAGGATCCCCATTCACTGTGTAAAAGGAAGCAGTTGCACACGTCAGTCCTATTTTGACTGTTGTAACCGCCTGTACCACGATATTATAATCGAGACATAAGGGTCCGGGGCAAACTCCCCCCAGCCAAAAAAAAGAATTTGATGGCAGATAAGAAGCTTTTGGTCCATCTAGTCTTCCGTTTTTTCTTGATTTAAAGACTGAAACTTGAATCAGCTGCTCGTACAGACCTTGCCACCGATGCTTCCCCCGCAGTCTGTGTGCTACCTGCCCTTTTACCCCCGTTAAAGACACCCCCAATAATAATACAATAATATATGTTGAGAATGTATGAGTTCTATAAACCCCGGAAGCTGCTTATTCTATGATTATGACGCGTTGAAGCTGTCCTGTGTACACAGGCGGGATCAGAACATAAAATGCAAAACAAAGAGCATCCCTATTTAAATTCTCGCATTGTGTATCTTGTAAATTCATATACAGAACGCCGTAGATGCTAAAGGGTTAATTAGACTCCAACTGTGTAACCTTGTTGTTCACCAACTATCCCTATGAATTAACCATAAAGATAATAATAATAATAATGGTTAAAATGAGGTGCCGTTGCTTGCACTCTGTAAGCTTGTATAGCCCAGCATTGTGTCAGGGAATATGCCATTTTGGGGGGCTACTGGTCACTGTATGTTATTTGTACGCAGCATTATTGAATGTCCCCGTGACAGGGCTGTATATAGCCGGATTACCGGATACCTCACTCAGCCCCAGCGCCTGTTCTTCTATTCATCTGTGTTTGTTATTCCTGGAGCTCCATCGATTGCCGAATTATATTTAGTGTATATTTTCTCCTCATTACGTATACAATATGTTTGTATCATTGTGTATCATAGTGTATCATAGTGTATCATAGTGTATCATAGTGTATCATAGTGTATCATAGTGTATCATAGTGTATCATGTGTCACTCTTTATACTGGAAGCTTCCGTGCTGTGTTTGCAATTGACAGTATAATAACTGTTAGATGGGGCTGTCGGTGTGGCAGTATACTGTTGTGTATGGCTGTTGGTATGTCAGTGTGCCGCTGTCTATGGCTGTCAGTGTGCCACTGGGTATGGCTGTCAGTGGGATAGTGTATGCTGCGTATGGCTGTCAGTGTGCCGCTGTGTATGGCCCTGTATGGCTGTCAGTGTGCCGCTGTGTATGGCCCCGTATGGCTGTCAGTGTGCCGCTGTGTATAGCTGTCAGTGGGATAGTGTATGCTGGGTATGGCTGTCAGTGTGCCGCTGTGTATGGCTGTGTATGACTGTCCAGTGTGCCTCTGGTATGGCTGTTCAGTGGATAGTGTTATGCTGTGGTAGCTGTCAGCGGAATAGTGTATTGTGTTGTATGGCTGTCAGTGTGCCGCTATCTGGTATGGCTGTCAGTGACTAGTGTTATGCTGGTGTATGGCTGTCAGTGTTGCCGCTGGTATGGCTGTCAGTGGGATAGTGCTTATGCCGGTATGGTGCTCAGTTGGAATAGTGTATCCGTGTATGGCTGTGTTTATCGGCTGGATCAGTGCGGATAGATGTTATGGCCTGGTGATGGCCTGGATGGCTCGTTCAGTGTGCCGTCTAGGTATGGCTGTCAGGGGATAGTGTAATGCTGTGTATGGGCTGTGTATGGCTGTCCAGTGTGCCGCTGGTACTGGCTGTCAGTGAATAGTTGTATGCCGTGTATGGCTGTTGTTATGCTTCAGTGGGATAGTGTATGCTGTGTATGGCTGTGTTATGGAACTCACTGTCAGGTGTGCCCGCTGGTTTATGGCTGTCCTTGGGATAGTGTATGCTTGTGTATGGCTGTGATGGCTGTCAGTGTGCCGCTGGGCTATGGCTGTTCCAGTGGATAGTCGTATGCCGTGTATGGCTGTGTATGGCTGATCAAGTCGGATAGGTATGCTGTTGTATGGCTTGGATGTATAGCTGCTCAGTTGTGCCGCTGTGTATGGCTGTCAGTGGGATAGTGTATGCTGTGTATGGCTGTCAGTGTGCCGCTGTGTAAGGCTGTCAGTGTGCCGCTCACCTGGTTCATGCTGGCCGGGGTTGTCAGACATCTCTATGACGAGCAGCAGCCGGCCCTCGTAGCTCTGCCCTATGGTGTACAGGCGACTGATGGACGGACACTGCAGCCACACGGACACCAGCGCCTCCCGTAGCTCGCGGTAACGGTGATACTCGAAGGAGATGCCGCCCGGCTCCCGGCTCAGCCTGCGCCTCCTACCCGTAGCCACATTAGACGAAGACAGGGAGAAGCATCCCAGCAGCAGCCAGCAGGCGCAGAGCCACCGATAGCCCCGTACGGCCGCCATCCTAATGACACCTGCGTCTCTATGGGTGCGTGTTCGGCGAGGAGTGAACGCTATACCGCCTCCCCCGCATGCACCTCCGGCTAACCCCGCACAGCAGCTACCGTCACCCCTCCGGTAATCCCCGACTAATGTGCAGCCGCGTCCCCGTCTCCTCACTGAGCGCCCGTCCTTTGTCTCTGCGCCCAGATGTCTGTGACAGCCGGCTCCTCCCCCGTGCTCCGCCCGCCCTCCCTCTGCATCTTATCCCGCAGCGGACCGGAACCCCGAGGCGGCACCGAGCGGGGGCTTTATACCTGGAAACCTCCTTTAATCATATATATATATATATATTTCATAGCCTGCCTATAAATA
>VKOC01020292.1:0-10403 GCA_009364415.1 Spea multiplicata
TAACTATACTTTATGTGCAGCCTTCGTTATGCTTCAAAATTACCCACAAAATGGTTAAATGAAAGTTCATAAGTTGGGGCTTTCCAGTCGGACACAGAAGGTATTAGGTCCTTGTGAAAAGTATCTGAATATCTCGTAGCGGTTTATTTATTTTCACTGATGTTTGATTGCGGTTATGGATCATTTTGAGGAGACGGTTATATCTGCTGCCACGATTCTGGTATCAGCAGGAGGGATACAGGTACTTTCCATGAATCTTATATTGCATGTCTGATCCTGGGATGATCCAGGGTTCTCGCCGTTCCTGTCTATATCAGGTTTTACGGATGTGTTTCCTTCCACTGTGCAGTTTGTTACTAAAGAAGACAGTAGATGAAGTCAGTGATCCCTTAAAAAATAAGCATTATTGTAACTGTATGGTGCTAGAGCAGATGTGTGTGCATTTATAGGTCATTGTATGTTTATGTTGTAAGAGTGTGTGTATGCATGTATGTGTAAAAGTGTTAGTGTGTATGTATGTATAAATGAGAGGTTTTGGTTATATGAATTGGCCAAAGCATAATGAAGCTCACCCGCCACGTCAAGGCACACTCAAGGCACACTCTCAAACCTTATTAATGTGTTGGGGGAGGTGCAATTAAACCTCCTCCCATTTAACCCCTGGACAGCAAGCTGCAACCAGCCGATAGGAGCCACCTAAATAATGTTCAACAGGAGAAAAGAAAATGTCAGTGCACTTAAGGCTAGTCTAGCTCAAATAATACAAATGATATGAAATGAGGCTTCAAAGCTTTTCATATTTATATTTATTATCCGAATTATGGCTCGAGTTATAGCGTCGACCGAGTATAGGCGCCCTAAAGTTAAGGTGCTTTTTTAAGAAATTTTAATTTAAAGTGTAATAGATATGCTGCCACACTGTGTCCCCCCCGAGATGTGTCCCCCTCTCCCCTAGACTTACCACAGTGTGCTTTAACAACCTCCCGTGCCGGCACTCCCCCCGTGGAAAATGCCGGCAGGGGAAACTGTATGAGCGTATCAGAGAGTAGTATACGGGTCACCTGCACCGCTGCGGTGGATCTGTATCCTAACCCCGCTGCCTAGACCCCGAATATAGGCCACACCCCCACTTTAAAGACTTAAAGTGGGCGGGAAAAGTGCAGCTTATATTCGGGCAAATACAGTATATTTGTTGCCAACTTTATTAGGGTGAGAAGAGCAGTTTTAGTTTTTTGTATACATTGTACAGCAAATACTCTGTATTTGCAGCATGCTCACACTGTTTGGTAGGCCTCATATTATACATTTGTATTATTTGAGCCTGAAACTAGCTTAGCGCACCAACATTTTTCTTTTCTCTGTGTGTGTATGTACGTATGTTTATGGTGTTAGAGTGGCTGTATGTATGTATGTATGTATGTATGTTTTAGTGTAGAGCTGCCCCTGACCATCATCATAACCTAAACATTCTATATCATTCCAATACCCAACCACAATCATTATTCCCCACCATATTCATACCCCCATCATCATACTCCAGTCCCCACCATCATTTACATCCCCTACCATTATTACTCCATATTGCACCAAAATCATCCCCCTCCATCTTCATGCTCCTTAACATAACTTCTCACCATCTCTATACCCACGTCATCTTAATACCCTTCATTTAGTATGCCATTTTCATATCCATACAATGTTCAACAATCACTTTCATTAGTTCATACAATTTCACACAGGGGCATAACTAGAGACCACAACTTCACAAGCAACATGTCCCATAGTGCCACCTTTGCCCCCAAACAGCTTATTGGTGTCATCTTACCCCTCAAACAGCTTGTCTGTGGCATCTTTGTCCCCAAACAGCTTTTCACTACCCGTAAACAGCCTGCCTGTGGCATCTTTGGCCCAAGCAGTTTGTCAATACTCACAAACAGCTTGTCTGTGGCATCTTTGTCCCCAAAATAGCTTGTCAATTATTCCAGCTGGCATGTGCCATCTTTGCCACCAAACACCTTGTCAGTGCCCAAGATTGTCTGTGCCAGCTTTACCCTCCAATCAGCCCGCTTGTGCCATCGTTGCCCCTCAAACAGCCTGTTTGTGCCATATTTGCCCCCCCAAAGGAAGAGTCCAACCTGGACTGCCATATCACGTGGCTCAGCAGTAAGTACAGGGCCATGTAGGATCATGTGACTCAGGGTTTAGGCCTGGGTCAGGCTTATGGCAGCTCCCAAATATGTCAGACAGCCTTTGTAAAACCCGTATTAGAAAAAGGACGTAACATGTATTGGGGGGGAAAATGGGGGGAAGAATAGAGGGGCATAGGGATTTGAAGCCCAAAGAGGGACTGGCCAAACTAAATAGGGGCACTTGGAAGATATATGTGTGTGTGTTTACCATTTCGGTAATAATTATGGCCAAGAGAAAGAGTAATGTATATTAAAATATATGTATCTATAGAGTGATAGCGGGAATGAACATTGACTTAGCAAAATTGTTTCTGCTAAATGAAGTAGCATCAGAAATAGAATAACCTTATTTTACACAAAAATTTTGTTGCGGAGCCTTTCTGCTGTTCTAATTTATTTTGCCTCCTAATTTAGCTAAGAAACTTTCAAAAGGTTCTTAAATCTAAATTGCTCCAGGTAATTTAACGAAGACGTAACAGAAGATTCTGTTTAGGAACACCATTTCCAGGTTTAGATTGTTTTTTCTATATTAAGCAAAACTAAAATTTGCATAAATAGTAAAAAAAAAATAGCAGCTGATTTTTTTTCATTTCCTAAAATGCATTTTATATCAAACAACCTCCAGGAATTATCTTAACTTGACCCAGTTGTGCATTACAGTACATCATATAAAGGAAGCGATCTGTATTACAGACACGAAAACTGGGGGGAAATCCTGCGCAAAGTAAACAATTTCCAGAATGCAGAACAGAAAAAGTATTTGTCTGGGTTTTTTTTTTTTTTTTTTGCAAATCACAAGTAACATTAAGGTCGCATCAAAGCATTTGCTTCATTTCCACAACAGAAATTCTTAGTGCCTAGTTTATAAAAACAACCCAAGTTAAGCGTCCACAAGAGAGTGTAACATGCCATTGTATTTCGAAGAAAACCAAAAGCCAAGACTATGTTGGCTGAGAACGTATCGTGCGCTGGGCCGGACTGGTGGTAATGAGGCGTCCCTGGCACTTTAAGGCCAGCGGCCGAGTGACGAAGAACAGTAAGTGCGGCCGATGCCTTCTACACGAGAACCCCAGACTACAGAAATCTTAGTCTTTCCTTAAAATGTTTATCCTACAAATAATTCACCATTTTAATAGGCTTTCTCTGTACTCTCTCTAAAATGTCTATCCTGCTCAAGGTGGGGCCTCTTGAACTTTGTACAAATACAATGAGGTGTGACCAGAGAGAACCACCTGCCACTTTCTACTACGTTCTCCAGGTAAGCGACGCTCCCGGCCATCCGCGTGATGTAAAAAGAAAATGTGATTCATCAGACCGGGCAACCTTCTCCCATTGCTCCGTGGTCCAGTTCTTATGCTCAGGTGCCCATTGTAGGTGCTTTCGGCAGGGGACAGGGGTCAGCATGGGCACCCGGACTGGCCTGCGGCTACGCGGACCCCAGCCGCAACAATCTGGGATGCACTGCGTGTTCTGACACCTTTCTATCAGAACCAGCAGTAACTCCACGTGCATCAATGAGCCTTGGCCGCTCATGACCTTGCTGCCGGTTCATTGCTTTTCCTTCCCGATAATCTAGCCATCACAATTTGGCCCTTGTCAAAGTCGCTTCCATTTGCCCACTGCCTGCTTCTAACACATCATTTGAGGACAACATGCTCACTCGCTGCCTAATGTATCCCACCCTCTCATAATGTTATGGCGGGTCCATGTCTATAGCACACATACGGCCGTTTCCTTATGAAACCTTTTGAATTTTGGATGTCGACTCGGAAAAGCTACGTTCCCAGGTTTCCCAGGATATCTTAACGTGTGTTCAAGTTATTGTGAGTTTTTATGTTAATGTTCATTTTCATTCTCTCTCTATTGTTACTATCGGTACGGGATCTACTGGCGCTCTATAAATAAATGTAATGGAACCGTTGTGTCCTGCCGCACACGCTTTTTGGCTGTATTTCTGCATCATATCCTATTCCCCGTGAGGAACGTTTCAGTGTTTGTATCAGATAAAGTCCCCTTGGTGTTCATGTTGACTTTCTGCTTCAGCTGACCTTCAGTAAGAAACTCTTTAAATGAATGAATGCAAACCGTGCGATGTTGTAAGCTTTTATGGTATATGTGATAGACGTCTTTCCCACTTCCTTTATTCCTTTGTCTTGTGATATATTAAAAAAAGAGCTAAAGCCGCTGAACCCACACGTATAGCCAGGAAACCACGCTGTGTTTGTTCTTTACTAGCCTATGATATTTGGTTTCTTTCTGGATTTTACTAACATTTATTTAGGTCGAATTTGGCACCTGAGCTCAGCTGTTACAACTTCAAACCACAATGTAAAATGAGATTTTGCAAAGAAGGGTTTTGACGTTCAAAGTGACTTGGTTGTGGTTCTTTCCATAGACTCTGAATTTAGAAACCTGTGTTAGTGTTTGGACACGTGTGTTAGTGTTAAATGTTTAGTGGTGTGTCTGGGTATGTTAGCTTGTGCGTCAATTTGTGTGTGTGTCTGGGTTTGTGTGGTTATGTTAGTATGTGTGTCTGGGTGTAACGCCACCGGGACCCGCTGCCGGTAGACAAGCTCCCGCCAGCCAGCATGGAGGTCCAGAGCGACGTGTAATTACCTAGTCCCGGCTGGCTGTGTGATCATGGTCATCTGTGCGCCCCCGCCGGCAGGGAAATACTGTAGGTGCGCCTGTGACGTGTGGCTGGTAGTGCCGGATTTTAAAATGTCTACCTGCTCAGCAGATACCCCAATGTGGTCCTGCTAGTGCATTTGCTGTGTTGGAGAACAAAATTTGCTGTTATTGAACCTTGGGTTGCATGACTACTCTTCTTCCTAGTGACTCTGTACCTGTCTTGTCTGACTACCTGCTCTGTGAACCAACCTCTGGCTTGCATGACTACTCGTTTAGTCTACCGAACCCTTCTGGGTCTCCAGCCTGCAGTTTACCTATACAGGTATCTGGATCTGTCCATCCAGTACTAAACTTTACCTCCCTACACTTGAGCCTCCTCACTGTAAGTAGCGTGAGATGGACTATGTGTTGGAATGAATGTGTATGCTAGTGAGTATGAGTGAGTGTATGGTGGAAGGGGAAGGGCAAGTGGCAATGATACCACAGACCAGCTGTTGAAGTTGGGGGCTCCAGGGCAATTTTCGCACCAGGGTCCTGTGGTTTCTAGTTGTGCTGACAAATTGGGCAGTGTGACAGCATCTGCTGCTTCTACAGATCATGATTATCACTACAGAATCTAGATAAACATGTTCTCTTATCCTCAGATTTGCGTGGCTTTAGATTAGAATATTTTCTGGCCATTGTCATCCTTTCTGTCGGCAAGTTACCGCCTGTTTTTGATGTTTGTTTTAGCTTTGTCATTCCTACGTATCAGTTTGTTGGAACATGCTGATTTTTACACGCTTTTTTACACACTATTTTACACTAATAACGCTATCTGTTATTAGTAAGTCTCTTAGTTCGTTGTTAAAGGTATACTTCAGCCACCATGTGAACTTTTATCCATAGGATAGCTGAGAGGTCCCTTTAATTTTCCTTGGTGGTCCCAAGGATTCTGTAGAATCCTTCCATACCGTCTCAGTGAACGCTGGGCGCAGAGAGATTTCCAGCCACAGAGAAAGGGAACTGCAGCTTCTCTATAAAGAAAAGTTCCTTAACATGCATTACTTAGTAGGTCTGTCCCTTAAATTAATAGGATCAGATAAATATTGTAATTCACTATGTAATAAATCTGGAATTAGTAATACATTTGTTAATCTTCTCACCCACTCTTACCTCTTCTAACCTTTTCCCCTCTTTATATTACCTTTGGCCTAGGGGTTGACCCTAGCCAGCTTCCTTTGGTTCTAGAACAAGGACGGCTCACTCTGGAACACACACGATTATGTTTTCAGACCATGATAAAAAATAAATGATCATAAATATGCAGGACGGTGACATGAATAAGATTTTAATGGTAGCTTTGTTAACCCCTTAATGACAAAGCCTGTACATGTACGGGCTCAAAATGCATTGTGTTCAAGGGGTTTAGGGACCGCCCATTGTCGTTAAGGGATTAATAAAAGCTGTGACATTTCTTGGTATGGTTATGGGGCTACTTGCATAGAATGTCAGCTCAGCAGTCACGCTTCTTTGAAATGACTCAATGCCCAACTCTATTTTCACAGTTCACTGGATGTATGCGACCTCTGGTGGCTTTAATGTATTACAGCAGAGATAACATTGTTTTCCCTAAGAAGTAGAAGTGATTTACCAGCTGGTGACCATCTCAGCCCCATGTTGATGTCCCCACTTTTATAGAAGAGTTTGGGGTATCTCCAGATCCACCGCGCAGCATCCCAGTTTACAGCATACGCTACTACCAACACTCAACATAAGCCTCGAACCCCAGTTTGCTCATTAACCTTCTATATATTAAGACATTTGAAGTAAATTTGGTAAAGATGATGTCTTTATTGGGTAACTGATGTATAATGCATTGGAAGCTTTCGAGACTATCTAGGTCTCTTCTTCAAACATATTATGGAAATATGCCTGAGGAGGAGACCTAGATAGTCCTGAAAGCTTGCAATCTGTTATACATCAGTTACCTAATAAACATATCATATTAACCAAGTTTACTTTCAATGTTTCTATGACTAACATGTTGCAACCCTATACCTTTGCAAAATACATAAAAAATCATTCTTGTTTTACTCCCATTGTTGGTACACTGGAAAAACAACAGAAACAATAAATAATATTTTTATGGTCTTTATTTCTATACATTGTGCTGGTTCTGGTCTTTTCATATATGGAGACTCCTATAATCTCTCCAAGTATCCAACAGAACTTACTGAGTTGGATTCTAGAATAGAGCTACTAAGTCCAAGCAGTATCTTGAGGTTCAACCTAAGGGATATGTGTCTGTCTTGGGCAGAAGACCCTTAGGGTTTCCTTATGAATCAACCAACACGGATACTTGGAGTGGTTGAACTTGATTGAATGATTGAATTTAAATCTTAATTCAACCTTATTCCAAACCATGTTACTATAAAATGGTTATGATGGGCAGCTGCTGGAGACATCATGATAATGGTTTAACCTGGAATTTGTTCATGGGGGAGTATTTTTCTAGCAAGTAATAGCTTTTCTTAAATTTAAACATCAAAACATCTAAGTGCAGGGCTGGACAAATCTTCATCCAACTTTAGTCTTTCCCCTTCTCAAACCAAGAACTAAACAATTTTAGTTGCTAAAACAATTTAAATGTCCAAAGATAAAAGTTACTGATTGGAGTAGGGGAGTGAACACATTTCTTTTTGTCTCACTGCTTCTTGTTATATGTTACAGATGTCCAGGGAGCATCAGGATCCAATTCCTTCTAGGACGAAATATTGTAATCATGTTAATGTTACTTTTGTAGCAAGGATGTTATTCTTCTGATTGTGTGTATTCTTGGATATTCAGTGGTTCCTCTTCACAAACACCAGCAGCGTCCTCCTCACCTGTAACAGGACTCCGATCCTGATCCTGGTCACCAATGATTCTTCTTTCACTCTCCAAAAAAAGCTAAATACCAAAGCTTTTGTGGCCTCTCAATGTGAGAATAAGCCTTCTGACAAACTTATTTTACTAGCAATGCCAGGAAAGAAGATCCACCGGAACCTGGTGATGAAAGGCCCAATGAAGAGGCAAACCACAAGTTGTAGTAGAGCAAAGCTGGAGAACCAAAGTGTCTCCAGATTTTGTGTCCTCACCAGTTTGCTTCTTTCTTACACTTCATTATTCCCTGTGATGTACTTGAGACGGATACACTTGCCTTTTAGGTATATGCCACACTCACGGGATGGGCATAAAGTGAATGACTAACTAGGGTATCTTGGTCTACTACCTCATCTGTATGAAAACTAATATCTTCTTGTATGTATTAGTCAGTACTAACGTTGGGTTATTGAAGATTTTTTCAAAGTGTGAAATTACTTTCAGACATATGGCAGCCGGCCACGACTGTCACTACAGAATGGAGTGTGGATACATTTGTGACCATTGGTACTTGTAACCTTTTTATCATTATTATCATGTTGTTTTTATGGGAGACACATTGTATATGTATATGTGTTTAATGACTGTATAGAATGTATAGAATGCTAATTACAATGGTAATACATGATCATATTCTCACAGTACTGATTGTTAATTATGTCCTCCTAGGGGTGTAACCGCACTGTTGGTTTCATATAGGAGGGGATGTAATAAGATACAGTATATACATTACTGTTTCATATAGAAATACATCTTCTGGCTGATTTGGTTTTTTAGTTCCAATAATGAAGCTAAGCCAACCGATTTTCACTGCCTTGTGAGTTAAATTTTGGCTGCAATAAGTATACGGCTTTATAAAAAAAATATTATTTTAGGAATGTTGGTTGTTAGGTTGTGCAGAAGGGCTCTCGCCGGGCTGGCAGGTATTCTGGTATAAATTGTTTTGGTGATAAGCCTAGAGTTTTTTCCCAGAATTAAGCTAACAATGGGCATGTCCACCAAATGTGCTGGTCTGGCCACAGTTTCTCCAACAAAAACTAGTCACTCCTGGAAACATGTGCGATAAGCGGGAAAGGAAAACATACCAACGGAGTACAATCTTTTTTTGCAGTTCGATGGGATTCAAAGAGTGTGAAAAGGAAGTCGCATTTTCCAAAGCTGACTTCCACTGAAACTGCATGAAAGGTTTTTACCCAAACCTTCTTCCCATACAGTCATGTAGTATCTTGTGTGAGGAGGAGGAGGTTGTAACAACAAGATTTTTGTGTCTTATCTACGTTCAAGCAGTAATATAGGATTTTATGCATTGAAAAAGCTGTTTCCATCAAGTGGAACACTTAATAGTGTTAAATGTCAGGCTTGACGTTGGAAGCCCATCGTTTTCTCAGGTCAGGAATGTCCGTAAGGTACCGCCATAAATGAGTCTACTTAGGTTTGTAATGCCATGGTTTTAGAGTGAAGAGGAGGATGCCCAAGCCTCCTTTATTTTTTGGAACGTGAGACTCTAGTTGGGCGATTATTGTGAATTAATTGATATATGAACACTTGGGCTTCAACAATTGGTTTTTAATGTTTTTCTACATTGACATTAAGATTCCCGTTAACCTGATGTTCACCTTTTTTCTTAAAGCTTCCATCGCCAACAGAAGAAAAACAGAAGAATGCAAGAATATAGCTTACAGCCAGGGCTGGACTGGGAATGAGTAAGCGGCCATGGCACTTAGAGCCAGCAGCCACCAAATGACATATCTGTATCAGTAAGTATCTGGCCCTATCAGCCACCAGCCCGATAGGCATTTGTCTGGTGTGCCAGATGGTCGATCAGGGCCTTCTCACAGACATGCACTCACTTAATCATTTGTATCACTCAAGGACACAACTCGCATCACTCAAAAGAACTCAACACTCACTTGAACTCACAGCACTTACAGTCACACATCTCACACAGTTACAGTCACGCATCCTCACCATGCGCCATGATAAAAAGCAGACTGTCTTCTTCACACAGGCATGAATGTCCACCAACTCAGTGACTTGGGGCTGTATGAGGGGGCTCATGTTTGACAACCCTATTCTGTGTATTCTGTAAACCCGAATTTGCATACAAAGCTGTTTCTGTATATATTTCAGACTGCTGAGCTATGCATAGATGCTTTTAGGGTATCATAAGCCAGCTGTCTATTTTAATTTGAGACCCCAAGACACAACTCAATTCAGGAAGCCTTCATTATCAAGCATTCTGAGCATTGTTGGTTCTATGACGGCTTTGATTATGGTCTCACCCGTCCTGCCATTCTGTGTCCTTGTACTGTATGTCAGTTGCTCTGAAAACATAAGAATAAAGAGCATACAAGGACACACTATACATACGTGCATTTTTGTAATGTTGCTAAATTCTTGTGTGAGATTGTGTGACAACACAAGTATTCCAATATACATAAACATGGTCATCTCCCCTTCTTACATTTCATTTACAAAAGATCCTACTGTTTCCCCGCTAGACAACTGCACAAACATTACCATCAACTTTATGTATCACAGAATCCAATATTGCCTTGAAATCGGACCACACATAAAAGAAACTCAAACTGAAAGCTTCTTTATGGAAAGGAACACAATCATTAGACAAAATGTTTCCTGTCCGCTCCATGAACTATGTTAATAATTCTCAGTATCTTG
>VKOC01020293.1:0-70344 GCA_009364415.1 Spea multiplicata
TATACAGTAATATAACCCCCAGCGCTGTATACAGTAATATAACCCCAGCGCTGTATACAGTAATATAACCCCCAGTATTTGTAGAGTAACTGATATAATAATCAGGCGGAGATCTCCTTCGGTATTCCGAGCATCGCAGGAAGCGCTTCGCCTTCATAGTTTAATACTCAGGTCTGATCCCGGCGTAGTCTCGCTGGACAGCTGTCTGATCCGGCCCCGGGCGCATGCGAATTCAAACATGGGAGCGCGTCTCCCAAGCCACGACGCGTAATCTCCTCGCTAAAAACACAGGCGAGGCTCCCATTAAACCATTAGAATCTCTCTTTATTCACAGATCCCATCTCTACCGTCTCCTACTTTCACACGGTATCGTGAGTCACCTCCATATAATAACTCTTGTTTTATATATTTTTTTCATTTCATTTCATGCCAAATAATTAAGACTGGAGGGTAGAACGGGGTGTGGGACCTATAGACTTGTGCGTAACAGTTGGTGGTTTTGAATAATGGCGTCGGCGAGTCCTACGGTGCCGCTAACACAAAGGTCTTCCATTTGAACAATAAATGTCAATGTCAATTAGAAGATCCCTAAAACTCTGGAACCATTGAAGGCTTCCATATTTATTTAAATACCCGCCTATGTTAAGCCAAATTTGATGTTCTTCCCTTCTTTTTTTTAAAGAAAACGTAATATTTAGAATTTTTTTGGCCAAAATATGCCAAGTGAAGTTGCTAAAGAACATTTTTTATGTATTCAGGATGGAATGATTTCCCCCAAACCGGTGCCGACTGATACTGTTCTATTGTGTGATGGTGATAGGGAATGGAACGATAAGTGGTTGACGCGTAGTTATTCTGTAGAGGTATGGAGTAGACACGGCAAAGTTTGGCCTGTGTAGTATTTTAACTTCTAAGTATTTTCCTCTTTAAAGAGGACCTGAAGACTGTTTGGGGCAGAAAAGGGCTACGGTGTAAGTTTACCCGCTAAGCAATCATTACCAACCGGTTGTCTCCTCCATGGCTGGATGGCTAAAAACGCTAAACTAAAATACACGCCGGGGTTAATGTATAATGAGCAGTCCTAGTGCAAAAGCAGAAAAGTTAATTAATGGGAACATTCGTTGCTATGGCGACTGCTCCACTTTTGCACCTGGAGTACAGTTTTTTTTGAACGGAATCTCTCCGACCGATGCAGAGAAGTCATTGAGAAGGAAACAGAGGGAAAGATAGAGGATTAACCGGTGTCAAGGGCCCTAAAGACCGGAGGGAGCTCCTTCGCTGTCCACGTAAATGAAAGAACTTTTAGTCTCGTGGGGAAAGGTTTGGCGATCCAGGGTCTGTGCATGCACCGGCACTCTAACTCCCACTATCCTCAGCATAGTTAGTGTCAGTCCTTTAAGGTTCACCCCGGGACCATCCACCACCCTACATATTCTTTGAGCAAAAATCACAAAATGTGAGTTTATATACCGTATATATATATATACTAATATATATATATATATATATATTATGTTGGGTACAGGGTAAGGATATATATATATATAATGTGTGTCAGTTTTCTTGGCAATCGTAGCTCTTCAGAACGCGGTCGTATAGAATCTTGTAGTCGCAAAGAACTCGATTCTGAAGAGGTCGTGGGAAGGAATAACATTTTGAAGCAATTAGGATTTACAATGCGAGGCTTGAGACGCACGTCGAGTAAATGGCTTTCTTGGCCAAGTTCATTGATCGCTTCCACCTTTATATCCCCGCGCATGCTTCTGCGATCGGTGCCACGTAACACCCCCCCCCCCCCTGTATTGTGTAACCCCACATGTGTCACGGACCCAACAGCGAAGATGCGGTTCCACCAAAAAATAAAAAAGGTTCTGCAAATATCTGGGATGACGTCGCTGGGATTCGGTGAACAGCTGACTCTGTTGGCCGGGATGTTAAAAAGCTCCTGGTGTGTATCTGTATTAATAGGGATTTTTAATCATTCTCATAAAATGTGCTTTTTAACCCCTTGTGTCAACCAGAGCCTCATCTTTTATTCATAGTTTGGATGTTTTTGATCAGCTGGTCTGTGCAGAAAGAACCTTCCTAACCTATTTCCCTATATATGTTAAATAAATAATATATTAAATATTTAAATAAAAAAAGAAAAAAAAAATAGCCAATAGCCAATGAAAATGGGACTTTTTATAGGTCAGTGGAAAAAAATATAAGAAATAAGAAAAAACATGGCGGTTATTTTTACGGCTTAGTTTTATAGGATTACGTTCGATGTACAGTTCGTCCCTATGGCTCGAGTACCTGCCGGCGCTCCCTAAATAAAATGTTACGTGGTAACCCTGTTGTTAGATATATTATTATTTATATTATTATTATTTAAGAGAAGAGCACAGGTTGGCCTGTGAATCGATTATGAGTTTTGATTTTCTTTTTCGAGTTGTCACAAGTTTAAGGTTAGTTCAGGATACGTTTATGTCAGTGGGATATTTGTCTGATTCTTATACTTGATGCAGTTTATTTAAGGTCTGGCGCTTTTCCCAGATATTCTAATTTGCAGTTCTGCTGGCTAAATAAACCTATGTAATGGTGTTTACAGATTAAAACAAACAATATTAAAAGCCCTCCTTATATACATCACGAGAATGGCCATTTTAACACCCTGCACGATGATCCCTCCTCCATTAAGTTATCTCTCTCTATTGTTAAGTTCCTGCTTGTCGCTGATTGGTTGATGCAGCCTTTATAAGGATGAGCGGAGGAGAAGGGACAGAACTTCCGGGCAGGGAGGTTGCTTAGGTAACGCTAATTTTTGCCTTGCGGCCCTTCACTTGTAATCAAGACGTCTCCAAAAACGTGCGCTGATTGAGGAGGAAACGGTAAAAGCCGCGGTTGCGTTCCCGATGAATGAACTCGGTTATTCGAAAAGCTGAGACGTGACGCTTCCCTATCGACCACGCTTTAGCTTGGCAAGCGTCCATGTTCTCTGAACCCTTAAACGCTTAGCAGCTCCGTGTAAAGGTTTAATGAAGATAGACGTGTGTTTTGTATGAGCCGGCCATTCATCACGCACCGTATAATTACCGCTTGTACTTATTGCCCCGGACAGAATCACCTTGTAACCCCCCCCCCCCCGCCTGCGTGAGAGTCGGTGCCACGTTGATTTAGGAGAATATTATAGACGGTTGATAAATAAAAGAGCCATTGATCGGTGCTGTGAATGATCTATTTCCCTTCTTCTATAACCCCCCGTTTAAACCCGGCAGCACCGGCGGTGTTTGTGCAGGGCGCGCGGCTCCAGCGGAATGGCATTCCTGCCGTTCAGTCCCATGATTTGGGGCCGCCGTACGATCAGTCAGCTCTCCTTTGCTAAACAAACATGGCCTTAGCAAATTATGCCTGTCACTGCGTTTGTTCCAAGCCATATGTCAGAAACGTAGGCACTTAATGCACTTTGCATGGTTTGTTTGCTTCTGTCGTGTTCCATACGGTCACGTCTGCAGCTTGCATGGTCATTGAAGTTCCAGTCCCGCCGGCAGCAGAAGCTTCGGACGTTCTAAAGCTCATGATGTGATGTGGCAACCCACAAAAGGTAGCTTGTTCTAGAAGAAGGTGGATTGAGTGATCGGCCGTGGTTTAGGGATGTCCTTCTCAAGCTGCGCTCCACTGGTGTCACTCGTGGTAGCCACAGGAATACTTCAAGCGTGGTGGGAGTGTGAAAGAAGACACGCGTGTATAAAACAGTGGAATGAGGAAGGAACCACGTGTAGGATTTGCGTTAAAGGAACCATAAAGTCCTTTTTTTTCGTTTACGAATATCAGCGAAGCAAATAGTATGTGAAACAGGAGACGTTCCATTAAGAACTCGTTCATAGTGTCTTCCTGGCATCGCCGGTTGTGCCGCACATACGTGTGAGATGTCGTGATCGCCTAACGCTATGTAGCTGTTGGATGCGGGCGCCGGGTACGTTCTAGGCACCTAAAAAAAAAAAAAAGAACCAGGAAGGTGGTCGACCAAAAAAATAGGAAATTTCAGAAAAAAAGTTACCTAATTGTAACTATAACAAAGCTTCCAGAAATTGACCCGGCCTCATAGGGGGGCATGGGCTACTCACCCTTGGCACTCAAATGGTTAAAACGTAAGGACTTTCTAGCTATATATCTTACTGCTAGTGACACGGCGCGGGTAAGGTGGCTCTTGGGCCTCTTTAGAAAGCGCTTGTAAGATCTTCGGAATGCCAGTAATTTAGAGGACGTTATACATTTTCCCAGAGAATTCATAAAATTGAATTGATATTCGGTTTTTTTTTGGCCAGCGACCCAAAAGTAGCGAGGCGGCGTTTAAGACATAAATATGCTTCCAAACGCGATCGTCCAACAGTCACCTGCGCGACATCTGTGCCGAAAGCAAAGGCAGAAGGAAGCGGCTACAAATGTTTCTAGTTTGGAGATCAATGCTTTACGCTCGGGTTCTCCACCTCTGTTTCGCAACGTTATCTGGATGTTAAAACAGATTTTATTAAAGGAAAACTCAAACCATCATAAAGATTTTAATGCATAGGATAGCTGAGGGATCTCTTTAAATTATCACCGTTTTGGGGGGGGAGGGGTTCCACAGAATGTCCCCTTTTGCCCCTTTGGCCATCCACAGCTATGTTCCGTGGTTGCGATGGCTTGGTGAACATCGAGGAGAGGTCATTCATTTCAATAGGAGGGCTTTTCTGCCACCGCTTCAACCAGCCAATCATTGGCAAGAGTTGTCAGACCAAGGAGTAGGTGGGGAGCTGCAGCTCTGAAGCTGCAGCCTTTCTCTAATGTAAATACCTTTGCTTCTTGTTTTTTTTTCAGTCCAGTGCTTATAGAACGCATATTAAATGACCCATACAGTAACGTGCATTATTTTCTGGCGAGGCTGTCAGGGACATTCTACTGTCTCTTAAATCCTTAGAATATATAGGAGACCGAGGCATATAGTTACAAAACATGGTGAATAACGCTTATTATTGTCTGTCCGTCCGTCCGTCCGTCCGTCGCGCTTACTGACCCAAATGGATTGTTTTCACATGGTCAGTGCCAAACAAAAGAAGGTTACAGGCGACCTAAGGAGAACAAGGCAATGGCGCGCTTAATAAAGCAGCCCGGTGGTTCCCGGCAGAGCTTTAGAGGCGCGCAGTTGATTTTAGGATTACGGCAACAATATGGGAGAATGCGCGGCGGTGCGGAATTACACACGATCGCGTGAACGTGGAAAAACCGCGTTGGCACATTGCAGACGCGTTACATCGATGACTCACGGAGAGAGAGCTCACACTCGCTAATCCTTCAGTGGAGGAACGCGCTTGCTTACCGGTCTACAGTTTAGGAGCCAGAGAGTTTGATTAAAGGCTGCTCTGTGCTGACGCGTTAAGACGAGTCTCTAATGATTAAACATTTTTGGTACGTTCACTTCTAAGTGGATTATGGGTTTTTTTTTAACTCAAAAAAATGCAAATAATTTGATCCCCTGCTTGTTATGTCCTGCTTACCCGTTAGACATATGATGATGATGATGATGATGCTACAGAGGGGAGGGCAGGCCCCGTAAAGCCAAGTGCCACCCATAAACACACATACACACATGCTAACACATGTTAAGAGGCACACACCATCAGCTTCGCTGAGCACGGGGTCATGTAACGTGGCATCTGGGCCCTGATGCTGTAAAAAAGAATACATAAATCCTGGGCTCCATGCAAGATCCGTAAGCAGCTCCGACCGTGTTGGGTTCAGCCGGAATATGTGAAAGATACCAGCGGGTTCTTCATGTTTTTTGCGTGTTCTGTTACCAGGTTAGAAACTGTCAGATTTACAAGGTTCCAAAACAGACTGCTGAGTTCTGCCCGGGGAACCCCGCAATAAGCTGAACTCGGCAGGCGATCGCGTGAGCGGGACCGATTGGCCATTCACGCCCACTGACATTTCACGCCCCGTTACATACGTGGCGCCGCCGTTGTGATTTCTACGGAAACCCAGATTTTCAGGTTGTTTTTTTTTTCCCTCCTGGGGGAGAAAGTGCTACTTTTCACCCATTTTCCGAGGTCGGTTCATTTACTTCCCAGCTCTAGTGATAGCGGTTATCTCGGACAGTAGGAACAGTGTAATCATTGCTTGTAATTGAGGCATTTCCGCTCCGTGTCTGCGTTGTATCTAAGCTATGCCAGATATTTTGGAATCTCTGCCACGGATGAAGGGTGTCAGCGCATCGAGGTGTGAGGCCGGCTTCGGCAGCTCCACCGTTACATTGTGACCAGCGCAGTCCACCATTAAAACACAGATATCAGTAACCATTAGTAGCGATTTGTCCCGGCCGAGCTGGAATACGGCCGACGGTGAGGCTTCATTAAGGCACCCCTAGAATTTCTTGCCTGAATTAGATTTTTTTTTAGCATTCTTTCCCCACTTTGGGGGTGGCTGCCCGAGTTCCTTCACTGTCCAATGCCTTTAAACCATTTCAGTAAGAGCGCTAATGGGCCCGGCGAAGGAACCAAGTCATTCAAGGGATCCCGATGGCTGCTCACGCACTCTTATTTCATGCGTTAGCCCAGGGACGGGGGTTTAGGACGGAACCCAATGTTTCTCCAATTCAGGCTGGAAGCAGATAAGATGGGTCCTGGACACAAGGTTGGTCTTACGAGCAGCGGGTCCGGCCCCAAGTTTATTTTAGACGCCCGCAAGCAGCTGTCCCTTCAGCCTGCTCCGCGTCAGACATGGAGATCTCTGAATCCATGAGCACAGACCTCTACGCTATTCATTCTTCCTTAGTGAGGTTTCCATTCCCTGGTGTTCTGAGTGTCAGAATGTGGCGTCATCAGGGGCGCAACAGAGGAATTAGTGAAGAAATCTGTGTCAGCAAAGATTTGCCCCAATTCAGCCATTGGGGGTCTTGTTTAAAACATGATTTTGGTGCAATGGTATACCGGTGGAAGCTATGGCGATAAGACCCCTGTGTAACGAGTCTATGGTGAGGTTCCGTGGGTCCATGTTCTCCTATGGAAGGCTGTGAAAGAGGGCAAATGCATAAAGAGGACATCGTATACACTAAAAGCATACGACGGCCGGCGTGTCTATAAACTAAGGCTATCTCCCTGCTGTTCATACCCTTACTAAAAATATATTAATATATCTGTGCAGAGAGACAGCCAAGGACAGTGGTAGCGCATGTTCACTACTGTTCAAAAGTTTGGGGTCTGCTAGAAATTTCCTTGTTTGGAAAGAAAAGCAGATTCTGTACATTAATTGAACATGCATTGGATCAGAAATCCAGCGCAGACGGGGTTAATGTTGTAAATGACTATTGTAGCTGGAATGGCTGGTTTTTAATGGAATCTCTTCAGAGACCCTTTATCACTCCCATCACTCCTGTGTTCCAGTGGCACGCTGTGCAATGAAAGCAGCTGAGTGACCCTCAGACTTTGTACAGTAGTCTCTGTGCCCTTAAAGGGGCCGTGTGTGTATTATGCGTGTACGATGATTCCGTAGAACGTTGATTTCCCTTTTCACATGCATTGTTATTGTACGCTGTGTTTTCCTAGTGAATGTCCTGCTGATTGCATCTATAAACTTTTGGTTATGAAGAACCTGCTTCCCAGCCCAGCCCAGATTCACTTGCATTCTTCCCCGAGGCAAATCGTTTAGTTAACTTTCCCCTACCACAAGTAATGTGTGTTACACACGGTAATGATTAGGCTGAGTGCTTTGAAATGTCTCTAATTACCTTTAACCCAGCAGTATGCCGGTGGAGAATCACATTTTGGATCAATCCATTGGTTTCTAAGGTGATAAAACCACATTTCAAACTTTGCACCAGAATCACATTTTATCCCTATAGATCTATCTTAGTAGAATTTGGAATATGAACCACAAATGACTAATTTTATACCTGTAGCCCGGTCGATCTTTACCCATTACAGATGTATAACTCTCATAATGCTCATCCATTTATCCGTTGGAAAAACCACTTATAAGTATGGGAGCATCAGCTTAAGTTCCTGCGCTCGAGATCTGCGTGATTACAACTCCCTCCCTCCTATACTAATGGAGCCCTTAACCAGGGAAGGACAGGCATTTTCTGCCCCTAGAGGCAGGTAAGGCCAAGTAGCCCCATCAGCCCCTTGCCCCTGGTAATTAACATTTACACTGGCAAAATACATTCACGCACTCGTGCTAACACGCATACTTACACATACCCAATCACGCTAACCCACACACTCTTTCTCTGGCACTGCTCCATTTTCTTTTTGAGCAAGGAAGACCCCTTGTTACTGTAGACCCCATGGGGACAATATATATATCATATATATCATATATCATATATATATATATCATATATATCATATATCAGAAAAGCAGAACTCACTAAAAAGAGGAAAAAAAGCTTATAGCAGTGGCCCAAAACCATTTCTGTAGTAGCCGCCCATGTGCCATTTGCCTCTGCCCCCTTTCTCTTTCCGCCCCGCAGTGTTTCTCTATGAAGTAGACTGTGCCCCGCTGCCCGCAGCACTCCTGCCCACCACGTTTGGACCTCGTCCACCCACTTCTTGCTTGTACTCGGCTCCAAAAGCTCTCAATCGACTTGTTTCAGGACCAGTCAAGGGACACCAGAAGCGTTTGTTGTCTATTCACAAAACCCCTGCTATCCGTGCGTGAAACGTATGGGCGCCGGGACTTGGATCAGCCTGGGGATTCACCATGTGCTGATCACCCCAGCCTCCGCGAGTTACTATAGCCCAGGAACACAAGCTGCGGGAGACCCAGGAACGGAACCTCTTAATACGTTGATACAAACATTCATCAGCATGTGTTCTGTTTGTGTCAACAAGTGACTTAATACAAACTAAGAGACCTTTTCCTTCGGTCGGTAACTCGACCCGCTTTTCTCATGCTGGGTCTGTTACTCCTGGTGACTAAGAAGGGAAATTCCATTTCTGTTACTATATTACAGTTGATACGTTTGGAATTTTTTGATCCGAAGTTAATCGGTGCCTCAGCTATGTGGAATGTGTATCCCGCTGCGGTAAAGTCAGGATCTGTGACTTCTTTTTGAGCAATGTGTGGCCTGCATACTTTTTTTTCCTCCCCGATTCCTGCTGATATGTTTATTTAACGTCACTTTCGAATCATGCGTCATTCAGTTCTGCTGCATCACTGTTTGTTAACAAAGGTTCATTCTAATGCTGCTTGTGAGTTCAAAAAAGTAAGTTTTGGTGCAAGGATTACACAAATCTAAACTCAATGATATTTTATATATTAAATAATACTTTTATTGTCTCCTGAACGAGCGTCATTATAAAAATGAAGACGTTGGTCTCGTCTTAGATTCAGGAGCCGTATGTCTGTCCCATGCATGTTTAATACCCTCACTGTATTACCCTCTACCACTTCTGGCAGGAGGCTGTTCCACTTATCCTATACTTTCCAGGGTAGGCTACCTGGATCTCTTCCTCAGACTGGGAATAAAAAACAGCCCTGGAAATATCTGGACACCAGCCCCGCATATTTTGTCGTGTGGCCGAGGTCATGTGCCCACACGCCACACCAGGGGTGTAACTAGAAACCACAGGCCCCAGGGGCCCCCAACTTTATAAGGAACATGTCCCACAGTGCCTCCCCTGCCCCCCAAACAGCTTGACTGTGTCACCTTTGCACCCAAACAGCTTGTCTGTGCAATCTGTTTCCACACACATGTCTGAGCCATCTTTGCTCCCAAAGCAGCTTGCCAGTGCCCCAAGCAGCTTGTCAGTGCCATCGTTGTTACCTAAACAGTCTGTCTGTGTAATCTCTTCCCCTTAAACAGCCTGCCTCTGCTATCTCTGCCCCTACACAGGCTGCCTGTGCCACCTCTGTCCCTGAAACAGCCTGCCTGTGCCACCTCTGTCCCTGAAACAGCCTGCCTGTGCCACCTCTGCCCAGGAAACCGCTAATAAGTGTATAAAAACCTTATACATTCACTCACTTACTCATTCACTCGCCATTCAACCTTCTGCACCCCCCTTACCTCACCTGCAGAGTTTAATGGTCTTAAAGTTGTGCAGGGAGAGTGCTAGAAATTACATTTTTTTCAGGAAAAGAATGCATGACCGTTCTTTTTAAACCTCCCAGCTAGCATAACCAAGTGTTAGGTGCAAGCATAGACCCCACAGAGATGAGGGCGCTGGAAAAATGCTAATTAATGTTATTCTTTTCCCCCCAATAACGTGGGTTTTAATCGTTCACAAAGAATGTGGTTTTATCACCTCCAGCGTTCTGCGGGGATAGCGGAACTTCCATTGGTTTGAGATCTGTGTGGCATAATTTTTTTGGTGTGAATATAACAGGAAATTATTCAAGCAAAAAAAAAAAAAAGAAATCTGTGCACTGTGACTTTCATCTCCATATGTCGGTCTGATAAAAATCAACATCTGCAGGAAAAACTTCTGTAAAAAATAATAATATATATATATATTTTGCCCCCCCCCAGTTTTATCAACGACAGTTGAGGTCAGACATGCCGTGGAAGCAGAATAAAATGGGACGGGGAAGGAACTCTCGCCCGGTTATGGAAACAAAAAAAAAAAGTGTGTGAACGCTTGTCTTGTTTCCTCATTCACACACGCAGCTGACTGGGGAGCAGGAATGCACCCTTGAGAGAGGAGTAGGAGGCTCTCCTTTAAGGAAATCTGTGGTTTTTAAATCTCGGTTTGTGTTTTTGGCCCCGGCCTTCATAATAAAGTTCGACTTTAAATTGGTTGTTGGCAGACACCGCTTCCTGACAATGGCCAAGTCGAGAAATCAGAAGTCTGGTGGGTGAAGCTGGATTTCTCGTTAGGTATTATTGCTCAGCCTCCTACAGCAGATGGTCATTGTGCTTCACTTTGGGGTTTTTTTTTTTTGTTTTTTTGTGTTTTTTTAGGTTTTTTTTTTGTCTATAGTCAGGCATGTGTTTCCGACAGCTGATCTCTCCCTAGAGATCCCCCCCGAATAAAACATTTGAAAAGCAACGCCGGCTTCTCTCGTTTCCCTGAAAGTCAGATTACGGTAAGGGCATCTTTGTAATAAGTAGCTGCTCGCCGCAGAGGAGATGAGAGGTTTGTGTGTGTGTGTGTGTGTGTGTGAGTGTGTGTGTGTGTGAGTGTGTGTGCGCGCGAGAGTGGGTAATTTAGGTTTGACTGATGAAAGGCTTTGTCATTATTTCCAACCTTCCTTTACTTTACTGTACTCTTTAATCTCATATATCAAAGCGGCGCTAAGCTTTGTGTTTTTGCTTCTCTTTATATATACATAAAGCATATTGATTGGCCGGAGCGAGTTATTCAAACAGATTGTATCATTCATGTCAAGGACTTTAGCAGTTTAGGTGACTAATTTGCTCTCGGGTTTCATACAACAGGTTATAAGACATCTTTCGCCCGAGAGGTATGGTAGGGAGGCAGGTGGTCTGTAGAAAGGCCCCACGATAAAAGAAGAGGCTGGAGGTGGATGAAGAGGACGAGACGGGTTGGTTATAGCGATGTCCGACGAAGGCTTTGCAGGAGAGGACTAAGTGTGAAAGTTTGAGGCTTGTAGGTCACGGAGAGGTCTGGCGGAGTTGTTGAAAGGAGAGGCAGATGGGTTATGTGAGAGGTGGCGAGGGGAGAACCCTCGAATGCTGAAGGAGGAGAAGCAGGTGTCTAATAAAGAAGCCTTGTGAACCGATGATGGGCAAAGCCCAGGAGATGGACGGGTGAAAGGAACATGGGGTTTTTGGAGAGGTCTGTTGAAGTGATGAAGGGAGAGGCGAGAGACTGGCGGGTGATGATGAGGACAGGGAAAGGTTTGCGGATGGAGACCGAGGACGTGCTATAGCTATATAACACAATAAATAATAACAGAATAATAATAATATAATAATTATAACAGCCAGTGATGTGGAGGCTGAGCTTAGTTCATTGAGGTGGCTGATATCGCCAAATTTCCAAGTATCAGGCTTGTTCTGAGATAGCCTTTCATCAAAAAGCTTCGTGTAGCTATTAAATAAGAGGTTTTTGTCCACTTATAAAGCTCCATGAGTTTCAAGAACACGCGTGTAACACGTGGAATAAGACGGATAGCGTAGGAGAACTGCAAGGATTCTATCATGAGTGGAGTTGATGTCCCAGAGGCTCCGGGGATCACAGCTGATGACTTTGATTTATGGGGTGGGGGGGGGGGGATGTTTGGCTGAGATAAGATTTGCCCCGGTAGGTGGTAACTCTGCCTCCTTTTCTTTTGCGCCTCTCGTAATAACTTTCCTGCTTCGTATCTTAATCCTGTGATTTTAGAGTCAGGTTATCGGTGTTACCGGGTCTGTAGCCGAAGCTGTCCACACTACCCGGACGGGGTGGAAATCTTTTCCTAACTTTACACCGACACAGTTATGTTTAACCCATTGTACACCACTGCGGAATATGATGGCGCTTCGTAAAACAATAAATAATATTAATAAACTAAAGACCCAATCGGCCCGTCTAGTCCGCCTGCTTTCCCTGCTGTAAAGACTTAAACCTTAATCAGTCGTATGCCTGTCCCATGCATGTTTAAATTCCATTACTGTATTAGCCTCTACCACTGCTGGGAGGCTGTTCCACTTATCTACCACCCTCTCAGTAAAAATAATATATCCTTACAGCACTGATATCTTTAAGAACGCCCAAAAACAATATTACAGCCCCAAATATATATGCAATATTAATGAAAATGTTGCTCTGCTAGTGGAGTGAAAGTGAAGCCACTCAGCCCACGAGGGCACGTCAGGTTAAACGCTCTTGGACTTTTTCCAACATACAGCATAACCTGGAATGTAATAACACGCAGAATAACAGAACGAGGCGGACGCCGGAAATAGGAATTACTACAACATGTTTTTTTGTTTTTTTTATGAATTATTGAACCATGACTCCCATGATCCTCAACCAGCCAGAGACATTTAAAACTGGAAGAAAAATAACTGAATAGCAATCTCAAGATATTAACAACAAAATATTAAATAAAGATAACTCTACACTCAAATAAGACACCGGCCCCTTAACCCAACGTTCACTCACTTTCCGAGGATTCCAAGATATTTTGTGCAAGAGTCACTTCTGGCTCTGTGATCATCCGAGGATGAGCTCCGGCGTACGTTAGAGGCATATATGGAAATAATGATATTCCCTGCAAGACAACGTAACCGCAATGAATTCATTAATATAAGCAAGAAGTCGTTTTTTAATGAGAAAAATCCCTTCTGAATCATGACCACACAGAACGCATCGCCTGCCAAAACGTCTGAATCCGCCTTCCTCCACCGCTGTGTCATTTCACTGTATTTTCGCTCCACTGACCCTTCCTTGCGTTGGCCCGGCCTGCGGCGTGAGCCCCGTGCCCCGGGAGTGCGTATCCGGCTGGGCTATAGGCTCCCAAGACGAGGTCAAAAGTACTAAGTGATGTCATCAAACGAAATGGGATGTGTGATTTCTGCACGACTGTCTTCCTATTCAGCCGGGAGACGGCTGGTCTTGGCAGGACGGGGCTGCCGCGCAGAAACAATGTATTTCCCTTCGAGGTCCAAATCTAAATAAAGTTATTTCGGTAACTGAGGCTCCTGGGAATTTTTACAACTCTTACTTCCTCTCGCTGTATCAAATACCCATAAATTCGATGGGACTTTCTCTATCACTTGAGCGAATTTGAGAATTTTACCCCAACTTGACTGAATTTGCCTAAAACTGTAATTCAAAATGAGAGCTTTCCTCTATGGGAATTCTCGGGGTTTGACCTGGAGTCTCCGGGTGAAGTGCTGCTTCCCTGGGTCTCCGGGTAACATTGTGCTTTCTCCGAGCAGGGAAAGTGATGTTTAGTCACGCCCACTTCCCATTCACTTCCCCTACTGAAGACAGTTTGGAGGTAGCCCCACCCCTATGTGCATCTAGCCCCACCCCACATGTGGCTAGCTGTGCCTATCCAACCAATCAGCCAAGTCCCCTTGTAAAGCTACTCCTGAGAAGAGGGAGAGCTCTGGCTAGTCTGCCCCGGGAAGGTCCCACAAACGCTAACTACCCCTGTGTTTCTTACTTTCTTACCACATTAAAATATCCATGTCATGCCTTGTTGGCTAGGTTATGCCTCATGCTTTCAGCCATTGGTTGTTTTAGAAGTACCCCATAATAATTTCTCGACACCTTCCCTCCTTATTTTTAACTACAGTTTCATGTGAAAAAAATTCTCAAAAAAATTAAAAATGTTCATTAAAAAAAACCCATGTACCGTTATCAGATGAATGGGCAGGTCCCTCTCTCGAAAACCCTAAGTGTCAGCAAACACTTCATTCTTCCTCTCTCCTTGAATAGGACGAATTGTTGCTTCATCCAGATTGGGGAACGAGGATTCCAAACTTCCCGTTCAGATCTTTTCATGAATGAAAGTAGCTGTTCTTTTTCACACGCCCTGGAGGCAAATGATTTTGCCTAATGCCCAGGAACTGTCTCTTTAAACATCACACCCTTTTCAGAGAAGAATGCTCTATTTCTGTGCTAACCGGTGGATCCAGGACTTCCACATACCGGAGGAGCAGCTGATAGCAGGACGCATACTTTGCCGTGAACGTAATATCTGTACTAATCAGTGTTAGAATTTATTGATCCATTGTTCATTCATTCATTCATTCATTTTATTGAATTTTCAGAATGCTACATTAGTGTAAAAGTTCATTCTGTTACTCAGGCCAAACGGGCATTTTTCCGTTCCGTGTCTCTTGGTTAAGGGTGACAGTTCTGTTCTGCGCAGGTTGGGTTTAGATATGCGCCGGCTCGCATTCTCTGCACATGCCAGAAATGTTTTCTTTTTATTTACGTTTTTTAAATTCTCCTACTTTTACATAAAGGTTAAGGTCCCATACAGCTGTAATAGTGAGGAACGTGTGTTAAGACACGTTAAGTACTTTAATCTGCTTTGGGTACCTAAACTGGGGGGAAAAAAAGTACTTCGCTTTAGGAGAAGCTGCAGCGTATTCAGCTGTCTGAATTTCACACCATGCTCAGCTGTTTAAAGCACTGAATCACTGGCAAGAAAGTGTTTCCATTGAAATCAATGGGAGCACTTTCTGTGCATTCACTCGGAGGTCTCATTAGACCCTCTAGGACTTTCACACTAGCCTGCGTCGGAGCTGCCTAACTATACGCGTGCGCAGTTGTAAACGCGTCCCCTGCAAACCCATTAGCTTGGGGGTTGGCGAAAGAGGGCTAATGTATGGGGGAGGGTAGATAACTATAATGTAAAGGGGACACTCCGCTATTATATACATTAATTAAAGTGCATTGTTTTATAACTCGAAAGAAAAAATGCATCCTTTTTCATTCATTCGGATTGATTCTAGTTCATGTATATAACTATATCAGATAATATATATATATTAATATATTAGCTTCCCGCTAATGGGGGCCCAGCTGTAGAACGTAGCCGGCAGTCTGTGGGCATTCAATGTAAAGGTAACACTAAACAGCCAAACATAGGCTTATGAGAATAATGGGAGTTGTAGTTCGGCAGCAGTTCCAAAGCTAAGTGACAGATAGCCCACTCTTCATACGGTGGTCTTTGTGGAAGGAAACAGATGTTAATAGCATCGTTATTTAAAGGTGCTGTTCCACCGACTCTGCTAAATTTCACACTTCTGTAACTAAATGCAGCAGTAGCAACATCAGACCTAGTACTGGTCCAAAATGTCCAAACTGTTCCAGGAAATAATTCTATAATCATATATGAGTTTATATTTGTTACCAGGAACGCTTATTTGTCATGTGACAGGAAAGTTGGCACTGATAGGTTGCCGCCACAGAAACTGAAAAAGTTTCTAAAAACATAAAAAAAATTTATGTGAAGTAAAGAAGAATAAAATGACGGGTTGCCTAAAGTTTATTAGCCTGGTGGAGTCTCCTATATATATATATATATATATATATATATATCTTTAAAACGGTATTATGAATTGAAGTGCCTTATGGTGAAGTCCACCAACAGAAATCATGTGTGAGTTGTGTTATAAATATCTTTAGATTGTAAGCTCTTTTGACAAGGGCCCTCCTCACCTTTTGTTTCTCTAAATCCAAATCGCTATGCGATGCGCTCCCTATAATGTCCTCTTTACTCATTGTACAGCACTACGGAATATGATGGCGCTATATAACTCAGTATATCGTTATTTAATGTTATTTTTAGAGGGTTTTGGATTTTTTTAACATTAGATTGTTACAGAATACCACGAAAACGAGAGCCTTTGTAACCCAATGTATGAAACGATCAGATACCGTTGCATTTACTCCTTGGCGGACAGATGTTCAGACAATGAGATGGACAATCAGCCTAACTCAGAAGGAGGAGGAAAACGCTTTGAAAGGGAGAAGTATGCGGTAACAAAAAAAAAAAAAAGGAATTAAATAAGGTTGTTCTTCGCGAGACGAGTCGGATCGGAGAATCCGGTTTAACCACTTTCTCTTGTTTTATGTGACATTTTCTTTGTACGTGAAGATGTAATTCATAAATGTCTGTTACGCCAAGCGCACACAATGGCCACGGCTACAAAGTAACAGCTGGCTAGTACAAGCCTGTTTTAGTAGCAGCCGGTTGCAACCTATTAGCTAATTGAAAAGCTACCAATAAATTACATTGTGTGCAGGAATGCATCAGCCGTCCCTCCAGCAAAAGGACCATTTGCATTTTCTGACATTTATTTGCTTGTTTTCAATGCATTCGGGTACAAAGACGCCAGTCCCTAAACTATAGGGGGTGCGGCAATTAAGATTACGGTGACATCTTTTCTCTGTATTACTTTATCGACCACCGGGGCAGTAGATTGTATGTGTATAGGGCAGTCGGCGACAAAGGACATTGCCTACATGTTCTGGAGACCCCATCTCCAAAGAGATATAGATGTTCCGGAGAGGGCTTGGAGGAGGGATACAAAGATGGTGAATGGTTTGCAGTATAAAATAATCGGAAAAGACGAAGGGGTCTTAATATGTACGGCTAGGGGGAAAGAAGAGAGAGAGAGAGAGGAGATGAGATATAGTAGAAACACTTTAATACATAAAGACCAAGGACCAGGTAAGGTATGGCCAGGTAGACTCAATGGCCCAGACAGCTCTCGTCTACTGATTGATTCAGTATAAACAGGTATACAATGTATCAATACAGCACTACGGAATGTGATGGTGCTATATAAAACAATACATAAATAAATAATAATATCAAAAGGAATCCTGGTGCAATAGAGTCTTATCCCCATGGCAACCAATGGAATCGCTCTACTGGTAAGGTAATTTCATTTATTGCTATGTTGATAATACCTCTGTTTATACAACACCCTTGAAAATTATTTAGATACAGTTGTGACATCATGAGACCCGCTCGCCCGCAGCGATGTATCTTCAGGTCAAGTCACGGGTTTCATGCTCTAACCATGTTGGCAAAGATGATAAGGAGACCTATGGCGGTGTAAGGCTGCAGAGGAACATCGGGTCCCCAATATTTTTCTTCTAGGGCCACACATGTAGCCTCCTCTTAGACTCTCTGGTGACACCAGTCAAGGGCCCGATCTTCTTGATACCCTCCTGAAGAGAGGAACCACTTGCGTCTTCAATGGGATGCCAAATGGTCAACCGGCATCCCTCACCAAAACGTAAGGACCTCGGCGACCCTGTGGAACTTTCAGTGTGTGTTTCTGACCTGTTATCACACATGCAAAAAAAACCCAAAAAAGTGCAAAGTGAGGGGGGAAAGAACCCCAAAAACATGCCATTATCGCCCCAGCCCATGGAGAGATTCATCACCACGCAAGCACATACTCCCAGTGGCATTAAAGTCAGCAATGCCCATTTCTGATGTTGACACGGTAGCCTTTCGAGTCACCCCAAAGACTGTCCCTCACGGAATCATTCTACAGGACATCGCGAGGGAGAGCGGAAATCAGAGTTGTTGGTTCTTTTTTTTTTTTTTTTTCAAAAAATCCATTTTTAAGTCTTTTCGCTTTCTTTAATTAGCAGTACCAAGCGTATTCAAATAAATAAATACATGTCTGGAATCTAAAGTAGACACCCAGGTGTTTGATGTTTTCCGTGCCGCGTTTCCAGCTAAGAACGGATCGTCTGCTCCGCACTCGACAAACGTTCAACTTTACCAGCGAGGACAGAATATTAAACAAACAGAGGATTGTATAAATATTTTGTTCCCACTGTTTAGGAACTGCTAGCAGCTGGAGACCAAATGAACGAGGGCCTGGGACGTGATGATCCTCTCTTGTGTGGCATTAATAGGGCCTTTCAGGAGGTGAAAGCTATTGTTTTAAAGCAAAGCCAACATATACTTGACAGTTGGCTGTGATGTTGTTGAGGAACTTGGCTGTTCCTGCCGATTGAAGTGTTCGGAGTAACATCCCGTAGCTCTTACATGCGATACATCACCCTCGGAATCCTGCAGGCTACTTCAAATAGGCAAAAAAAAATATATATCAGGGCCGGGATAAGGCTAGGTAGCCGTGACCTCAAACTTCAGGTTACGCTATTTACAAACATTGTCCAGATAATCCCTTTAAAAGGATTAGCGTAAACTTGTGACTTTCCGTGTCATGTGCTGGTTACTTTTGTAACCCTGTTGAGTGTATCTTTTTGAGTTGTTTACGTTAATCCTTTTAATTTAGCCAATCTTCTGCTATTGCCTGGCGGTTTGCCGCTCGTGACGGTGCGGTGTTCAGCCGAAATTGATATCTATGGGCCGAAGTAGGGCCGTTGAGGCTTCAGAAGTCTCTTTCTTGCGAAGGGGTGGCACTTTTGCTGCGTATCAGACAGGCAGACCTGGCTAATGTTTGGTGATCTCTCACTAGACTCCCCATTTCCTATAGAACAGGAGTGTCAAACCCCTGGCCTCAAGGGCCAGAACCAGGGCAGGTTTTCATCCCCGCGTGAGCACTGACAGTTCACTCAGTCATAATGGTAATAAGTTATTAAGATCGCTTGTGTTCTAAGCAAGGATTTACCTAAATCCTGGTCTGTTTGTGGCCCTTGAGTCATGGAGTTCTGCTAACTGGAGACCAGTTAAAGGCGCGCTCTTGCCCTATTTACAATTCAATATTAGGGCCTGCAGTGCATTGTACCGCATGAAACCGGGGGGCAGACTTTCTTTCGTTAATGGGGTTCTTCTGTTTTATTTGACTCCTCCCCCATCCGCCTCTACAGAATCCAGGGAGCATACAGAAGAATGCTTCTTAACCTAGCCAATAGGAGCCAAGCTCCCAATGAAATCAGTTTGATTAGCAGCATCCAATAAGAATACGTCTCCGATAACATGTATGCTCTCTGAGTGTACATGCAACTGGCTTCTGCTTCCGTGACTGCAATGGGAATGCTACTGAGCATGTGCAAGAAGTGTACACAGGAATGCTTCCTGCTTTCGGCAGAGGCAGCGGGGGGAGGAGCTAAACAAGACAGAGGTCCCATTTTTGAACTCCAATAAATAAAGAATGCCCGCACCTATTTGCAAGCAGTAAAATGCATTGGTGCCCGTGCAAAATAGACCACAACATGCATTGCAAAATAAAAATATACTTTCTGCAGACCGTTGCTTTGAATTTTACAGGTTTGAATCGTGAGCTAAATGAAACATTATTTAGAACATAAAAACTAATAAACATAAAGCACAATGGGAATAAAGGAGCTTTTTTTTTTGCATACGATAGACCATTGCCTCTTTGACACATTTAAATTGACCTCATATGCAAATGAATGGTAATTAATCTCCGCATGAGGTTAGCTTGACAGTGGCATCACGTAGCCAAGAGCATTATCAATTTCCATAAAGCCTCTGGCCCATAACGTATTATCAGGGTAATAGACACCCAACAGTCAAAGGAGGCTCCACGTTTCCGTAGGATCAAAGTTCTTTCCCTGTGATCTTAAAGCGATCTCCTGACCGTCCCTGCCGTGGTTTTCCGCTGTCGGGGTGGGACGATATTTTTTTTTTAGTAGATCTGTAAATTAGCTAGAAAATCAAAACCATATTTAATGCTGTATAATAAAACAAATTATTTTTTCCCTTTCATATTTATCGTACAGATTACCCCCCGTAGTTTAACGCCTTTTTTGATGTCGAGCGATGACATCACATTATGGCTTTTATATGTCAACATCTAAAAGTCAAAATTCCCAGACAGAAGGGATTAGGATCACAAGGAGGGTTCTCTATGAAAAGCGCATAAAGATAAAAATTCCTAGCTCTATGCTTTCTCCTGTAAAGTCGCTGTATGTTTTTTGGCAGAAAAAAAAACAAAAAAACATAAAAAGAGTATCGCAAGGTGTGCTTGTGAAAAAAAATCAGAATTAACTAAGCTTTTCTATTGTCTAAAGTTTAATCGGCATTAAAAGGGAAACTAACGAGGTCTTAACCTTAATTACATGATAAGCTTGTCTGTTTTGTTTGCCAATTGATGAGGGGCTTTTACACCGTATGGAAAATGGGTTTTGTGGCAAAATGTGGCAGATTTAACATATCCATTTATTGTCTTGGGGGTTCAAGGAAGGGCTGTCAACATTCAGCCTGGAGGGCAATTCCAGCCCCATTCGGTCAATAAAGCCCCTGCTACACTAGCCGATTCGGGGGCTGTTTGCGGACATGCAGTTAAACACAATAAAGAAGTAGTCGGCGGATTAAGAAGCCCCCCATACACTTTTGCCCCCTTCCCCACCTATTTTACATGGAGGAGATGTGTTCACCCGAACATATCTCCTGCCATGGGATATACTTACACTCAGTGCTGACTCAGCTTACGCTGAGGGTTGGGGGGTATTCAGACCCCTGTGCGCATGCGCGGGAGTTCTTTCCAGCCAATGATAGGCTGCTTCAAGCACCCAATAGTTGGCAATACTACGGAGGGCAGCTGCAAACAGTCCCTTTAATTCAGTGCTACACATGGGGCAATTGCCCCCCTTAGCCCCTTTGCCAACCCTCCCACACCTAACGCCTTTAGGGAATGCAGTTCAAGAGTGGGGGTATTTTCAATAGGATGGGGTACTAAAATAAGGGGCATGATTTGAGATCAGGGGGTTTAATCAGGAACCCGAGCAGGTACCAGCCATGAACTAGAAGATGGGAGATGGAGACTCCGGGGCAACCATACGAGAAGATGCACCTTGCTGTTATATATTATATTGTATATCATATACTATATGTTCATGTAACAAAGCCTTTGGGTGACCCTGCCGATTTCACCTAAAACCAGCGCTGCCCCCGTAGCAGGCGATATGCGTTCTTCTGTATGGTCATTGGACCCCCACATCGGGTACCTAACATTCTATAAGAATGCGCGGCACTAATTCCATACGATATATCCCAGGGCGAGATCTCATAAGACGTTTTTTTTGGCCGGATAAGTAAGAGGAATGCGTTTAACCCCTTAAGTACCGGATGAGCCGAGCCATGGAAGAGTTAAAAACCTACCGGGTTAACACACACACACACACGTGCGCGCAGCGTCCCGGTTCTTTTTCCCGCCAGTCGAAACGCCCGCCCGGCGCACATACCATTGATGTTCCGCATTGTGAGCAGTTAGTAATCAATCCGCTCTTATTCTTCAACGGCAGCTCTTTTTTTCTTTTCTTTTTTTTTTTGTACACTTTTTGTATCCACGCCGGTCTCTGCCCCGATTTGGCGCGGATTCACTGAATATGTAAATAGTGCCTTACCTGGCCGTACGTCATTGTGCAAGCATGACGGTCATGGGAAAGGATCTGCGGGCACCACGGGACCCGTGTATGTAATGACTCAGTGTGCTGCGCGGTTTGGCCCCTTCTGTGGCCCTAAAGCAAAAAAGGGGGGGGTTTTGGCAAGCGATACTTTGGCGTTTTCCTTTTAACCCCACATGGGTGTTCTAATCCTCCGGGTTATGCAACGAGCTTCTAGAACAAAGGTGAAGCAGGTAGATTATGGGACACGTGTCCCAACAGGACTCATGGGTCCTGCTGTAAACAAACGCATTACATCATAGCGCTGTCAGCCATTGGCCTCCATATAATGGAATTAAAGGGCCTTTGTTATATTAGTTGGCGTTTAACCCCTTCCTAGCGTGTTCGGGCAGTTGAGGTATTCATAAAGGGCGGATTTGCAATCATTTGAGTTGCGGTCAGACGAGGAATGATCTCGCAGCACTGAGTATGGCTCTTCTTAACCCGAGGAAGTCAGTAGGGGGGGTCTCTGGTCCTTATAGCCCTCGTGTCCACATCATTAAAACTTGGGGGGCACATTTGCAGCACCCCTTGGGAAACAAGATGTTTTGGCGTTCTTACCAACTTTCCAATGTCCCACACAGCTCCAGCCGCATTAGGTGGGCAATGGCATGATGTCATTCTCTGCCCCACAATGAGTTATGGCATCATAGGGTGGTCTACCATGAAATGTACTCTCTCCTTCCCTGCCCCCACATGCACAGCTTGGGCACTGAGTATGTTAAACCGCTGGCAGGCGCGCTAAATACAACGTTTGCCAGGGAAGTCGATAGCTGGGATGTAAGTTTGATTTTAGGGACTGTCCAGGGAAGTTTGAGACTGTTAGCACCTATGTTGTATATCTTGCTGGAGTTTGCATATAGTAAATTGGTACAACGTCACATTATCGATAATGTTGCTGTTTCTCTAAATGTGTTTATTTTCAATGATTTTTTTTTTCACTGTTCGCTGTAAATTGTTTTTAACCCTCTGTGTACCATATAGATGCATAAATTCGCTTCTGCTCTTGTAGTTGAAAGGATGTGGGGTTCAGAGGCTTGGAAATGCAAGTAAGCTTTACTTTATGAGAGGGTAGTAGATAAATGGTACAGCCTCCCATCTGAAGTGGTAGAGGGTAATACAGTGAGGGAATTGAAACATGCACGGGATAGACGTACGGCTTCTGAATCTAAGATGAGACCAACGGCTGATTAAGGTCCGAGTCTTTATACGAGGAGAGTAGATGCGGAAAATGGGTCTTAAGTCAAATTAAATTCTATGTTTCTATAAAGTGGGCGAGGCAGCCGTCAAAGAAGTTAACTGTATGATGCGCCCTAAACGTTCCTTTTTTTGGTCGGAATGTTAAGAAACGTTCTTTTCCGATCCTGACTCCTTTGTCAGCGTTTCACGGCAGTCCTTCTCTTTACACACACTCACACTCACTCACACTCTTTCTAGGGAGCGACACTGAGGAAGTCACACTTTTGAGCAGGTTTCCTTTATTTAAACCTATCCTGCTTTAACCCCGCTATTTATATTCCTGAATAAGACGGTTCTGTTTCACTGTAATAGGGGGGTTACATGGGGCTACTGGATGTTTTTCCTGCCTTTTGTCTGCCCTGAAAGCACCGACTTCCTTCACACCTCAGGATGTTCCAGTTGACCCCAGGTGAAGCTGGAGGTAGAGTCCACGTCGCACCGCGTATCGGCTCAGGTCGTCGGTTTCTGTCCAGCTCCTTTTCCTTCTTTTGTTCTGGACTTTCCAGAAGTCGGTCCCAGGACATTCCGCAGAACGCGTTCCTACTGGAGATGCCGGTTCAGGTTTATCTTTTCTCCTTAACCCCGTCTACTGCAACCCAACAGCAAAGATTGTAAGCGTGGCGGATCAGGTCACCCCTTTTCACTGACGGTCTGGCCAGCTGCCCTCCATTCTGTATATATTATTCTCGGAATTCCTGGTAAAAAGCGATCGTTGGGTGATAAATCTTAGACTTTTACGAGGATTTACTAATGTGGACAAAACCGTCCTGGCATTACAGGATTTCCGGGCATGAGGAAGGCCTTTTGGGGTTCTGACCCCGGGTATTTTTGGAACTTCCAAGAATACTCGTTGCCTCGTTAGAAGGTTACGGAGGTACCACGCGGTGCGGTCAATGCTAGGGGTGTTTGGCCTGGTCTGTGGTGGAAGAAGAACGCCAAGTCCAGTTGGTGTCTTGGAAGATTATTTATACGGGGGGGGGGGGGATATGTTGCAGACCTCGTTATAACTGCCGGCCATCTGCCGCTGATCTAGTTTCTGCCGTCTGCGAATCAGAACAGCGAGGCCAGTCTTTTATCTGCCAGTTGCGCTCTGCTAAATGAAGGCTCTCTCTCTCTCTTGTTGTCGAAGCTGGTGACTGATATCAATTACACTGAGACGTGGAGCGGCCGCGGGGAAGACGCTCATGCGGACAGAGAGCACTTTGTATGGTGGGAAGCGCTTTTGCATCTCAATGGCAGGGGGCACAGCCCCGCAGACTTCTGCTATTAAGGGCATTGTATTGCAAGAGGTCAGAATTATGCTTGGGGCGAGTGTGTGTGCGGGGAGGGTGATGGGAGTTTAACCCCTTACGGTCCGAATGTCGAAAGTGCAACGCTTTGGAAACCGCCGCTGGCATACGATGGGTTTTCGTGCAGCATCGTGTCGCTTAACAGATATTCCGATCATATGTTTTATGATAGAGTTTATTACAAAGGGCTATATTTAGTTATTTACCACTGTAAAGGTTCTGAACAGCCGACAAAGCCGCAAACGTTGTGGATAAAGAGCTTCCGGACGTTAACAGAGGAGGACAAACAAAGAGTTAAATATTTATTCTGAAAGGTGTTGCTTTACTTACTCTTCTGAATTTAACACTTTATGTAACTTAGAAACATAATTCCTACCACCGCCGAATGTCCAAGCCCTTCCAAGAAATATTTTCTTCATCCCGTAAAATTGTGTCTCTTAAGATTTTATTTTTTTTTTGCTGGGACCACTTAACTGTCATGTGACACAATAGGAGACACTGATAGGTTGTTGCCATTGAAACGTAAACCGCTTCTTGAAAGATTTTTGGTTGTTATTGTTCTATTAAATGTTGAGGGGGGTGGGTGATGGATTTGCTATGGTTTATTTGCTTAACATCCTATAAAGCTCCTTAATAAATGAGGTTATCACCGTAGGCTACCTAAATACCGATCGCTAAAGTGAGATGGCCATACATGTACGGGCTTTGTCATTAAGGGGTTAAGTACTTTGTGAGTACCGTAATTTAGTATGCGTTCTTCTAAATGTAAAAGATAGTTACCTTAGGGAGAAGCTGCAGCTCCCCGCCTATTCTATGGTCTGCACCACCCGTTGGCTGTATGGGGAACAGAAAGTTAAAATGGCGGCACGGTATATACATAATCTATTGCGTGTACATGTGACGAAAGGATGAAGGGTGAGGTCTTCTTGCCACCTCTGGTAATGGCAACTCGGCTTTTCCCCTTCAACATTCTGTTTGTAGAACATCTCTGTCTTCTGCAACATGATGACATGAATTCCACGTTCTATATTCTATATACAAGGACGGGGCATCAATCACGCCCAATGCTAAGGTGCTATCTGGAAATAGAACGGTTTTGAATTACCGTCAAGTGCCAAGTTTTAATTTAGACGTAAGAGCTATGCATGGAAGTGCTGCGTAATGAACCTCTAGGCACAGGCTGTGACCGGCCGCGGGGAGGAACTAATGTGACCCGTGAAACCTCAGTGAGGTAACGGGAGAGATGGCCAAATATAACCCCGCGTCTTCCCGGAGCGTGGGTTATGGGAAGAGAGCGGCAAGCATTCCTGCCCGCACCAAATGGCCTGTAACCCTATAGCTCCTCAGAACATTCTAGAAGAGCGTAATGTATTAATTCGCGCGGTTCTTGTATGTCGCGGTGATTGCTTCAAGGTCTTTGAAGTGAGATGCAAAGTGGCTAGCAGCTAAGGGGTTAAAAAGGCTAGTTTTAAGTGATATGTTTACCTCACCCAAATTTTGGAGCAAAGTTTCAAAGTGGAGTGGTCACCATGGAAACAAAGTTTAATAAGTATCACCTGAAATTAATTCACGGGGGGAGGGGGTACATAAAATATAGGCAGCAGCACCTACAATTCTTCTCGTAAAACATATAAAGCTGGAGGCAGATACCCCTGTTGGGTCACAAGGCCCCGCAGTTCGGCCCTTAATTAGCGGCTTGCAAAGGAAATCTCAGATCTCCCCCAACGAGCTCATTCAGATTACAGGGCCGGCCGAGCATCCATAGCGCGCTGTTCCCAGACACCGGCCATCCCCATCCGGGATATCATGTCCTGTAAGGAAGGCCGCCGTAGAGGTGGCAGCTGGAGACACCGGCCTAGGTCAATGAGATAATGAAGTGTAAACATTGTACAGCGCTACGGAATATGACGGTGCTTTATAAAACAATAAATAATATAATAATAATAATATATATGGATTTAAGCTGAAGAATCGGCTGCGTCTTTTGCGTTGCCGGAGTCGGGTTTAGCAGGTTGCGCGACGTGTCTCTAACCCGCTAATTCTGTGAGAATTTATTGCTGTATTTGGTAAATAGCGAAATTTAGGGATGAGGATCTGTTATAAATCACCTTCGTTGATCATCAGTTTGGCCCCCGTCACTCCAATGGTCTATTCCAACGGTTCCAGCTTCAAAATATCTTCTAAGCAGGTGTGGACTGTCGCCTAAGTGCCACCCCAGACATGAATATCGCAACCATACCTGGTAACGCTCAGGGTTTTTGCCCTAATGTCAAGGCGAAGGGGCAGATTCTCGGGGGTCACACATTCTGGAGATGACTCTTTCCTATTCTGATATTCATATCTAAGACTCCCAGTTGGTGCTTTTGGTGCGGTATGTTATGGATATCCCTGCTTGAATGCAGGTGACTCAATTATGTAATGGCAAGTCAGGGTGTCCATGAGGGACCGATATCAGAGCCATTTGGGTAACACATTTGGCGAGTAACTACGTAGAATCTTCCAGATGGGCTATTAAAGGGTTAATATTTAAAGAGACACTCGGGGTCAGCCCAGACATGTCCATTAAATAATGAACCGGCACGCGCCGGGGCAACCTGTGTCAAATCGCGTAGAACACGCGGAGGCAAATCTAATATTTTTAAGGGGATTTTCCAAATGTTGAGTTAATAATCCCAGACACCTGCCGATGCCACGAGCAATGAAACGATCCAGGTGAAGATCAAGGTGTTAACGGACCCCCCCGATCGCACCATCTCTTTCCCAGGGGGGGGGGAGTTGCCGTTACCCTGGTTTTGTTCTGGGACTGTTATCAGGAAGCGGAGTTAATTTTGTTTCAACTTCACGCGGGAAAAAAAAAAGCAAAAAAAAAATGTGCATTATCCTCGTTTGCTCTGCTGTAATTCCCATTATACATCATGGGAAAGAGCCGTGATATCTACCACGTGACGGACGCGGAAAAAGAGGTCCTTTGGCAGACGGACAAACCTCTCCCCTTGCTCTATGGGAATCTCCGATGCCTTTATTAGTAAATTCACGCATACGCGATCAACTGGGGCGGAAAAAAAGATGGAGGTGGTGGGGGGTGGGTTATGTCAGACATGTCTCCTTTGAGCAGATCTTTACATCCACTTGTTACTCGTATCCCAGGTTAGAGGGAACGACTGATCTCGTTGATCTCTGCCTCGGATCCTGACGCGTTTGTCGTCGCGTTTTACCCAGCCGAGTGTTTGCGATGGTGAAAATACAGACGGTGGTCGGCCTCGAGAGGCATTCTTCCTGCCGTCTTACCGATTAATAACTCGCATTACTCATTTCCTTCTTTCTGGAAGTATTGTTACAGTGGTTTTTTTTTTTTTTTTTAATTTTTATTTCAGGATTTTTATTTTATTTCAGGATTACTATAACGACGAGGATTCCAGATGGTGGCAGAGCTCTATTATAATGCAGTGAATATAATAATATAACATATATCACAGCTAGGCTCCAAGGATGAAGCTTGTGAGTCCATTATGCATTATGAAGGGCCGATCCTAGCGAGCGTCTCCTGCAAGAGTCTTCTATGATGCATAGTTAAGACGGTAAGACGCTACTCACATTAACTATGCTTTATACAGGGCCTGCTTAGCCCTTCGTTCAGAGGAGGTTTACTAAGGTTGGCCCTCCATGATACAGTGGACAGTCACGCTTGTTAGGAATCCATACTTCCCAAGTGTCCAGGTTTAGGTGGACCAGTCCCTCATAGGGAGCCAAATCCCTGTATCCCCCACTGCTGTCCCTCTTTTCTAGAAGCTCTGAATGTTTGTTGTATCGCAGGGCTCTACAGACCCAACAGTCACAAAAATCAGCATAAAAAACACGAAAATTCAATCAAAATACATTATTCTTCGACATGCCTTACCATAGTGAAATACTGTAGCTAAGGTAGTTAAAATGAATTATTATACATAATATATAAGGGTCACAAAGTCTGAAATGTGGTCTTATCACCATAGGAACCAGGAGACTTTTCCTGCTTATTGGATTGGTTGCTATGGTGATAAGTCCAATTTAAAGCTAATATATTGGAATTGTTTTTTTTTTTTAAATAAATTTCTCTTGGTATTCCACAGATTTACATAAAGTGATTTAATCAGCTGTTATGTCGACTGACTTCATGTACTTTCAATGATGTCCGGTATTTTATTACGTTGGCTTGTAGCTATCCCCCAAATCCTCTGCTTGTGGAAGCCTCGGTGACTTAATCGGCTATTTAATGTGACTGGAGAACAAATGACGGGCTCAGCACGCCAACAAATGTGCTTATTCAGATGTCTTAAATAAACTCAGCACTCCGATCCAGACAGAAGTGACAGCAGGGGAAGTCCCGATTCTGTCTCCCCAGTTTATCCTCTTAAAAGTAGGGTGACTATCATATACAGAAGCATATGGCCCGTAGTGTGTGTATATATATATATAATATAATAATATATATATATAATATATAAATTTTAGACTAATGTTTTTTATATTTATATATTATATATAAATATATATATAATTATGTGGGCAAGTAAAGGAGGTAATTTCGAAAAATGTCTACTTAACCTTTCAGACCAAATTTACAGGTTTATAATAAAGAGTTTTCACATAAGCTGGAGGTTACTTTAGGAAACAAATAGCTTAGATAGCAAGAAACAGAGACATGTTCTGGTGTATGCCTAAAGTGGCAGGTCTGGGGCCGTCTGCCCCGTCCCACCATATCGGGGCAGATCGAGGCATGATAATACCTGGGAACATCCAAGGGTAGGCTACCTTTTTCTGGGGGAGTGGCTTAGTGGAGAGGTGGGGCTGGTTGCATGGATGGGTGGGTCTAGCCCAGACAGCCTTTAGTCGGTTGGAGTTGGAGGAGTTTAGGCAGGAAGTGGTCATGATGTAACTTCCTTGCCCGGAGGAAGAAGAACCTGATCCGAAGACCATAGACTTCCCCGGAATTGCGTGATCCATTGCGGAGCTCTGTTCTTTGGCATAGACCTCCATAATATCTCTTCCTTCTGATCCATAACCTTCGAAGGTGGAACACTGGGACAGAACACTAAATATCCTAGTGTTCTGCACAAAGAGGAGGACATTTCTAGTCATTAATAGACCATTTTCTTCTGTTTTTGGCTTAGGACTTATTTTTGTGCCTTTCTATAAGCGTAGAATGTTAAGGAACCACTTGGCATTACACCCTTCAAGGTTTCTTAATTTCTATTTTGGCTTTCCAAACAGGAGACAATCCTCCATATCACACGGACAACCACAACCATCTCGCTGATGGCTTTTCCATTTTTTTTTTGTGTTTTACGTTGATCTCTAGGGGTGCAATTTAAACAAATGAAGCTGATTTCTGAAACGTTCTTCCTAGCTTCCAGAACCTACACAGAAAAGCTCTAGCGGTGATACTTTAATTACGGATCAGAGGCCATGGAACTTTCCTGGAATTCCGTTCTTTTTTTTTTCCATGATCGCAGACGGCAACAAACCCAGCGTATGGAATCTAACTTGAAACCAAAGCTGTAGGCTCTCAGCAAGTAATGCTGTTCATTGTTGGCATTATTATTCCGTAGGAATCCGGAAATGAAAGCGGCCTCCTTCCCAAAGACTGTTTGTCTTGGTATGATACCAGGAATAAGCAGAATTATTAAAGTGTATGATTCTGTAGGTCTGGTGGGGTTTAGTCAAGAGAATAATAATGGATCCGTCAACCTACTCATGCTAGCGTTAATATTGTGTCGGATAAATGACGGATAAGTCAAAGTCCAAGTCTTCAGACCCCATTGCTGAGTTTCTGCCTTATTTGGTCAGAAGAAATACAAAAATCCGTTATTTTACTGGCCACTTGACCTCTTAGCAGGATGCACAATAAACATGAGCCAAAGCTATACACAACCCAACAAAAGCCTTCAAGTCTAAGCGACTCGTAACATGGGACAAAACCAAAGGTCCATCCAGCTTGATCGTCCACACGTGCCGTTCTACGTCTGCTCATATTCCATCGAAAAACCAACTCCCATCACTCATGCGTTCTTCCATAAATGGTGTCTTTGCCCACACAGTCCTTCTCTGTTCTCCGTTGTGATTTCTCCTCCATAGACTCAACAGTCTGCATCATGCGCAGAGTCCTGAGACTTCCTTTGCTCTTTTTCAGCTGCCCTTAATCGACATCTGGCCGCCGGCCCAGAACAGCTGATATTCATATAAACCATTTTCTGCCAGGTTTACATAGTTTGAGGCCCTGAGAAATCCCCCTTCCTCACTTTTCCAGTGTCTGCTACCCAGATTACACTTGCTCTCCATTACCTGGGAGGGAGTGGGGGGGGGTACTCGGCGTGTTATTTCTATACGGCTGCGGAATAAAAGCATCAATCTATTCTGGAGTACTTCAGAGACTGGGAATTATAGAGTTTTATACTGGGAACCACTATAGCGATCTGCACAGAACCTTCACTCTCCCCTGCAGGGTCCCAAACTTAACCCCCCTCAGATCTTGGATGTAGCCGAGAACTCACTGGGTTTGGCGCGGAGTCTCCGGGAGATGCCCGGCCACCAGACCTGGGAACTCTCCGTGTTTGAATGCCCCTGACGTCAGCGGGAACGCCGCTGACGTCAGGCCTGGCCGCGTCCCGCAAGGGTAGGCTCTGGTTGGCCGGAGCCCAGAAGTTCCCAGGTATGCCGGCCACCCAGGGTCTCCGGGGCGGTTTCTCCGTCCGATGTCCGTGTGCCTAAGATATCTGTTGGCAGTCGCGTATACAAGTAAACAAAGTTTGAAAAGTGGTCTAATCTCCATGGCGACCGATGGGAAAGTTGCGTTTATTGGTTGCTATGGTGATAAAATAATTTTTTTTTTACGCGTCTCAGTGAATGGTTTTGCTTTTTTGTTCTCAAACGATACTCAGCCAGCCCACGGCGGATCGGATTCAGAGAGAAGGAAGAAAGCAGACGGCGCTCGGCTATTTATACGGATCGTGTTTATGAGACGTCCTTTGTTTGAGCTTCATACATAACCGAGTGTTCCGTGAGTCACATGAAGTGCGGAAGTAAACAGAGCGCCGGATCCTGGTCATGTGCCGCGATCGAAGTCGTTTGTATCTGATACGGATGATGTCGTGCTCGGCTGGGAGGGGGCGCCCCCCCCCTTTGTAATCCCATCTCCCGTGAAGAATTGTTACAGGGAGGACGGGTCAGCCGTGCGTCAGCCCCCAGGGAGAGGGGGTAATAATCACATCATTCCTTACAGTAAAGAAACCGTCATTCTGTACCCTGTCCAGATGAATGAGCCACTTCCCTGCTGCATCATTCCGCACTCCAGCTGACTCTCAACCGTTTCAATGCCAGAATTTATTTTACACCTGTGGCACCCATGGGGTTAATAGAAACATTCGGCCCATCTGCTCTGCCTGTGCTGTAAAGACTCAAACCGTACCACTACCACTTTTGCAGGGAGGCTGTTCCACTTATCTACTATCATCTCAGTCAAGTAAAAACTTCCTTACATCACATAGAAGCCCTTGACCCTTTAGTTTTGGATGGTGGACTCTTGTTCGAACATTCCTCCTTGTTTGTAGAGCGCTATTAACCCTTCAGCACCCAGAGTTTACTAACAAAAAGCTCCCAAGCTATTGTGGAAATGCAACTCCCATGATCCCCAGACTTCTTAAGGAAATAGTGTGTGCTTCCACAACAGCTGGGCATAAGAGATGGGCCCAGGATGATAATGACGAGGGTCCCCGGCACTTTAAGACCAGCGGCCGGGGTGGAAATCGGTATCTCTTCTCATTTTTACAACATGGGTGAACATTTTCACAGTGAGGGGGGCATGATTACCCCCCGGTGAAGCTGCACCCCCTCTGGAACCATTTGGGGGTTTATTCACTAAAGCAGGACTTTGCAGAAGACTCCGTGATATCTTTGTGCGTCACGAAGGTTCTCCGGTAAACCACCTGCCAATTCAAGGCTTAATTACCCCCCCCCCCCCTCGTTACTCCTCATACACCCATAACTCATTTTAATTAAAAAAAGGTAGAGGTTGGGTTTCCTAAGTGTTCTGGCTGCGAAAGTCTTCCCGTTGGTAGGAATTTTGGGATTCTGCCCGTGTCAATTAGTGTTTTGTTATTTCAAGTCCATCCACAGGGTGTGATCATTGTTGGAATATCTTCCATTTCCTCTCGATGCAGAAACAAAAAATCAAAGGGGAACGAGTACGTTGGCGGTGTTGCAATCTCTCGCTATATTTGCCAAGATTCCACGGCTTAACAATGATGAATGATCAAGTCACCTATTAGTAACCGCGCACATTTCGGGGGGGAAAAAAAAGGTCCGAATATGATGCGGACCACGAGTCCTAAGATGGTCAGCTGAGGGGGGGTAACTATCAGTACTCCTGAATATCGCGGCACCCTATATGTGGCTAATAATGCGGTTTGACGTTTCCAAGCTTTGGTTACATCTGGAAAGAAATAATTAGAGCAGCGAGTGGTTTCACTGGTGATCCCTGCCTGCGAGGCTTTAATGAATCAGCCCCGCCATATTAAATTACCCACCAGTAAATGCGCCGCCGCTGTTGCTTTCCCGGACGGTTACCAGAAATTGCTTCCTTTATTGCGTTTAGGAGTTCGCTTCCTCCATTTAAACAATCGGCTGCTGGAGACATCAGACACCTGATGTGTTTTCTCTTCTCCTCGTTTCCCGCACCGCGTTCGGTGTTGTTAAGCAGGCTTGAGACCGGCGACCGGTAATAAATCCGGCAATTTTTTTATCTGTTAGTGCGGAGTCCCACAAGGTTGGTGGGTCGGTGCGGTGATCTTCGCTGCAGGATGACGAATTGAGAATATTTTAGTAACTTTTTTGTATGACCGCACTTACTGAACCTTCTCTTATCTGGTTTTAAGCTTAAAAACATTATATTAAGGAAAAGATAGGACTGAAAAAGCTGATATTAGAATACCTGGAGACTCTTACAGTGCAACCTGGAGGCTTCGGGTGAAGCGTCACTTCTCCGGGTCTCCGAGTCACCACAAAGAATCTCCGTGTTGTGGGGGGCGGCATTGAGACACGCCCACTCCCTGCCTACTCCCCGCCCACTTCCCCTCCTACCACTTTCAATTTTTCGGCATACGGCGTTAGCCCAGCAAGCAACGCCAGCCTACTACGTGCCGACATCTGCAGACTGCCCACCGACGCCAGCAGACTGCCCACCCGCCTTATGACATCAACGAGACCGTCCGCCGTAGTCAGATCTGGCCACACGCACCCCAAAAAAGGCCATTCAAGACCCATTTTTTTTTTGTATATTTCATCAGCTACACTTTATAATGCCAAGCCTGTAAATATACAATTTTAACATTCCTACATTACTTAGATTGTAAGCTCCTAAAGCAAGCCTTCCCTCTGCTAAGAGTGCCTACCAAGATATATCATGGATAATTCAGCTCTGAGGCCGTGTCCTTTGATATAAAATAAAAGCTTTGATCAGGGGCCACCAAAGGTAAAGAAGAAAAAAATCACTTTGATTTAATTGAAAAAAAAATCTTTAAGAGGCCGGATTAGCTTCTTTGTAGAACTTTTTTTAAACGGAACATTAAAAAGCTCCCGAAGTAATTAAAAATATAATAGTAGAAAAAATACCGCATATATATTATATACAATTGTAATAGTTGTCATATTAGGAACGCTCTACGGCAGCACAATGATCCTGCGCGAGAAGAGTCATTAAAATATAATATAATATATGAGTTTTAAGGAAATTTCTTTAAATCATTTTTTATAGCTGGGCAAAATAAAAAATAAAAATCTTTTTTTTTTTTTAAAATGTCAAACTCTTGTGCATGCGCAGTGACCATCGAACCCACACAACTCCTGCGTGTGTTAAGTAATCGTTAAATAAGTTATAGCTTTTTTATTTATATAGCGCAAACCAAAGGGGCTAGAACCGACCGAGTAAGACGAACCGGTACGTTGGGTAAAGAGGGTCCGGCTCACGAGAGCTTACAATCTAGACGGAATGGGGATAAATAAGGCTGCAATCTCCCACTTTAGTGAATATACACCCACCGGCGGTCTAAACTGTAACCCCCTTAAAGGGGTATGCTAATGATGCTGAGAAGTGTATACATCAGAGTTTAATGAGCTTATCCCGGCTCTGTGATTGGTTACGTGCAACGTACGCTTTGTATACGTGGGCGAACGATTAAAATGAATCTATAGACTACTTAAGGCAACAACAAAAGGGGCCGAATCGAATTCCTCCCCACCTTACCCTAGATGATCTATAGGGGTGAAAGCTGCCGGCACCCGGTGCCCATCCATACTGCGCTATATCATATCATGTATCATGTATGTTTCACACCTGGAACATGTTACAGCGCCTTCCGCAAGTCCGGGCGCAGCGTGACCCACTTCTACACCCAGCGGGTTCATCTGCACAGCTGATTATGCGTTCTTTTTGGGTGCAAGTTTGGGTGTTTCCAGTTCTTCAAATCTAAGGAATGCGGAGTTCTTGAGTTGTTGGGCTCCCTCCGTTGCCGGTGAATCACGCGTGTTTGCGATGACAGCTGCAGGTACTAACTGATACAGGGAGATTACGCCTTTGGCTTTTTCTTCCCATAATTATTTAGAAGACCTGAATATTGAAAAGAATTCTTACCACAAAGGTTTAGGAAAGATTTACTTTCCATTCGTTGCTCATTTATTGACCTTGGCATCTAGTAGAGCGCCAACTGCTTTTGGGAAGCTCACCATCACACCTGGGAATCTTCCTGGTTTGACCTGGAGTCTCCGGGTGAAGCACTGCTCCCCGGGGTCCCTGGGTCACTCCGCTCATTCTTTTAGCCCAAAAAGGGACGAATGGTCTCTGCTAAATCTGCTATAATGTATACCTCCAAACAGCTCTGTTGCTCATGGGGCAGGCCTGATATTTTCGGGCACTCTCCCACTTTTGCAGGCAGTGCTATCACGGGCCAGTTGGCAAGATCCTCTGATATCCATTGCCTCGCCCTGGGACCTGAAATGTTGAATTTTCGAATGCATAGACATCTCTGCAACGTGCATTAGAAATATAATCATCGCTAAACTGGGTCAGAGCATCTCCAGAATGGTAGCTTTTTGTGTTCCCGGTCTGCAGTGGTCAGTATCAAAAGTGGTCCAAGGAAGGAAAAGCGGTGAACTGGCGACAGAGTCATCGGCGGCCAAGGCTAGTTGATGCATGTGTGGGGGGGGGGACTGGTCCATATGGTAAAATCCAACAGACTAGGTACTGTAGCTAAAATTGCTGAAAGAGTAAATGCTGGTTCTGATAGAAAGGTGCAGTTTGTTGCGTATGGGGCTGGGTAGCCGAAGGTAAGTCGGGGTCCCCATGCTGCCGCCTGTCCACTGCCAAAAGCGCCTACAATGGACACGTGAGCAAAAGAACTGGACCACGGAGCGATGGAAGAAGGTGGCCGGTCTGATGAATCGCGTTTTCTTTTACATCACGGGGATAGCCGGGTGCGCCGCTCACCTGGAGAACACGCGGCACCGGGACGCATCCATGGAGGCCGCAACTTATATGACTTAAATATAAATATTAGGCAGGTGGTCATAAAATTATGGCTGATCGGTGTATGCTGCTGCATTAAGAGTTAACGCCACACCGGTCTCGACCTGTCACTTTCTCTGTCTGATCTCTAGTAGCCCAGGGGAAGGGTGTGAAGGAATGAATCTCCTGGTGTATCTCCGAGGAGTGACAGATGTGGCTTGATGCTTCCTTTTGGCTCTTTTGATGCTTGGCTAATGCAGTTTCTGGAGGCCGCTGGGATTTGCGTCGTTGCCGTCTGATCCGTAGGTGTGTTAGTAAGATAAACGTGAGTGGCAGAAGTGGGATTAGAGGATGCAATCCGGCCTACTTAACCGAACACTCACAATGTTACACGGAATGCGTCCACGACTCGCTGGGACTTCCTCGACGATGGAAGGATAATGGCCGGGGATTACAGGGGAGTTGAATTTTGAGTAATCCCCTTCTTTCTAACACAATACGCTTTTAAAAATGTAGACATTTCCACAGCCGGGGGGGGGGTTTGGTCTATTATTGGCGCATGCATGTGGCTTACTACGTCTTGGACCCCCTACAACTTGCGCCCGTCGATAAGGTCGAGGCGTCGGAATGAAAGGGTTACATTTTCTGATTCATGCATCATGTATTCCTAGAACGGGAACACATGCTTGCTTTTCAGGACTGCTGGCAGCTATGATCTCCTGTTAGATGACAAAGGAATCCACTTCACGTTTTTTTGAAAGACTGAATACATTTTGGGAAAATTTAACTCTTTCTTGATGTAATCATTAGAAGTATTTTTTAACTCTTTCACTCCTGTTATATGAAAAGGGCCCGGAGGGGACGGATTAATGGCCTTAAAGGGCATGTGAAAAAAATACGTTGATTTGATACAGTTTGGGAGGTTTCGGAGAAAATTCTTGGGAAATATACAAACGGGGTGCAAATCATGGGAATGTCTCCTGATAGCAGAGACTTACTTTGTGTAAACCTGAGAACCTGAGAGGCCATAATCTAAAACTACAGTTTCAAAGCCTTAGATGTAACGTAAGGAAGTTTTACTTTACAGAGAGGGTGGTGGATAAGTGGAACAGCCTCCCAGCAGAAGCGGTAGAGGCTAAAATAGTCTGCATGACCAATATAGGTGCCACGGATGGGGGAACTACCGTTGGACGCACTTATGCTGTTTGTTCTCCTTCACGATGACGCCGGTGGGCTGAAACTGCAACTCCCCTGAAAAAAAACTCACAGATTAGCGAATATACCCCTCAGGGGCAAACCAGATCTCATGGAATTCAGGAAATGACATTAGGGCGTGCAACCCCCGTTACTACCAGCCAGCAAAGTGCCCGCTGAGCCTTGATTGTCCTCTCTTGCATCTAGAGGGTTTTTATTATTGCCACCTGGGTGGGTTTGTAGCCCAGGAACTCTCAACCACAACAGAGAAAAGACGTAGTCGGTGGAAAGCGGTCACTTTCCCAAAAATGTTATGGCGGTGATCCTGCTTCCCAAACATTTTTGTGGAGCCCGCAGTCTCTCCTCCTGTGTCAGAAGCTCTCGATACGGTTCATCGAGTCACCGAACTAAGTAAATACAGCCCAAGAACACAGAACACGTTCGAATATCTGGTGCACGAGTCATTTGGTGGCTCATCGCATTATTTATACATGAAATATCAAAGCGGAAATGTTCTCGGCTCAAAGAGCCGGCACTGACCATATGCTCGTCGTGTGTAGCAGGAGTGGCCGAGGAATGCTCTAGCTGCTACAATTACCATCATTCTCAGCCATCCAGGTTTCCCGGCACTCCAGCCAGGGCCAGAGACATCTAGGGCATTTTAAGCCTGGTTGGTAAAAATAATGCAATGTAAAAATATAGTATTTTTATATATATGTACCACCAAAAATGCTTAGCTTCAAAAGCCAGGTTCACTTGCCTGCCTGCCTGCCTGCCTGCCTGCCTGCCGAGTGTCCCCGTTTTCGCAGAACAGTCTTAATTTTCAAAATCCTGAAAATATCTTTTCTTGGTTAATATTTTTTGTTTCCATTTTTTCATCAATCCTATTTCCTCTTTGCTTATTATGTTTCTAAGCTAGCGTATGGTTGTGGCTGGGTGTCATAGGAGTTGGCTTATACCCATAGCAAGGACAAGTTGTTATTAGATGCAGATTGAAAGCGTTTTTACTAAACTGCGCATCATGCATAGATGAAAAAGCTCAGAGAACAGAACATTTATATGCCGGTAATTACTGTATGTTGTTCATGGTTCCTTCTAAGCATCATGTAAAAATCGAGCCCCGTTGTGCGAGCGAGGAACTTCACCTTGCAGCTAACGCACCTCGTCGATGCCGCTTAAGGATGTTTCTAGCGTGTCATCTTATGTTCCGCTTTTTTTATCGGAACATCCAGTTATTCCCCTGACGTCCATATCCATGAAATGTTTACAAGGCTTTGTATCCTGACCCAGCGTCGTTTAAGATATTCTGCACACGGTGTCCGGCGAGGAGCTGTATCAGATGCACACTCATGTCTATGGAAATCGCTCCCGGGCAATCAGTGATTCAGCGAACACGAGAGTTTGTACAATAACAGGAAGATGATGGCGGAGATTTCCGAACTGTATTCTTCTCCATGGCAAAGGGGAGAGAAGGGAATGTTAGAAGAACCAAGTCAATGGAATACACAGGTTCCTAAAAGAGACCGTCTAGTCCAGGCTCTCAGCGGGGGGGCAGACCTTCAGTATCTCTTGAGATGGGTACAAGTAGTCCTTTAGCTCTGACAAAATACATCACATGTGTATCAATTTTTTAGTTTTGCTCTTTAACCCATTCAAGACCGGGACGTACCTGGTACTTCCGGGTCAAAGGTCACCGGCAGACCGCTGGGATCGCGAGGGGTGGCTGCTACTGACCGCTGGGTGTCCCCAGCGATTCGTAGCAGCCACCCCCCTCAATTACTCAGTTTTTTTAAAAAATTTAAATTCCGTGCTCGTGATTCGCTGCAAAGCGATCACGTGCACGGAATTTAAATATTTTTTAAAAAACTGCGGTCTTCAAGGGAACACGGAGTTTGCAAACACCGGTCGGGAAGGGGTTAAAGGGACAGTCCAGCCATCATATACATGCATTTCATAACTAAGCGGTCCCTTTAAATTTCTGTGACCCCCACCCTGCAAATGCATGGGGGGATTCTGCACACACCACACTGGGCCGATTCTTTATGGCAATGTTAATGAAGTCCGTTCCGCCATAGACTTTCATTGGTGAGAGTCTCGGGCAGGTGATGAAGACTGAGCCATTCTAAAAAAATAAAATACAGCTGTCTGAAACAGTATGTTATTTAGAAACTAGCGCTGTTTTAAAAAAGAAAACAGCACATTATTTTTGAAAGATTTTGATCTGATGCTGGTAATAAAAAATGGCGGAAGCCAAAGATTGTTAGAATCATTTTTTTCCTGTTATCTGCACAAAAAAATGTTTAAATGATAGGACCAGGATGGGTCCAGCCAGGTAACGTAGGGTGATATTTCACTTAATACTGCATCACAGTCGTTGCCGAAAAACCTGGGTCATCGGCTTTTCCAACAATAAATGGATTGTTTTAAAAATAAACCACATTTTCCTTCCGATAGCCGCCCTGCATTTTTTATGAGACGTTTTTATAGCTGTAATGGTGTGTCAGACCCCAAGAGGGATCTGGAAGGTTACTCGGCAGCTCGAGTTACTAGAGATTTACTGTAAAAAATGCAGTCATGCTAAATCCTGACAGATATCTCTCGTTCTTCTCTCGGGATATCGGTGCGTCACTTAAAAAGCTTGGCCTCTGCCGCTCCTGCCTCAGACGAATTATTCTTTCCTAGAACTATTAAAAGGATAATCATTCTGATGTCTGCTTAGTTTACTCCCTTATCTCTTCAAAGTTAAAGGGGAAACTCCCATCAGTATCAGCTTAAAAATGAGTTTTCCAAACTATTGGACTTTAATCTTTTTGTGCATAATATAACGTTTTAAGGCATACTGTGGCAAACAATAGAATGGCTAAGTATTAATCACCCAGCTGGACACTCTGACTAATGAAAGTCTATAGAGGAACGGACTTCATTAGCAATGCCATCAGTTGCATAACTACAGGGGTCGCAGTGGACCAGGACGACCCCAGTGACCCCCCGTTCCTGTCCCCTCATACCAGTTCAAAATTGTTTAGAAAGGGCCCTTCTGACCTGGACCGCGCTGGGACGGAAGGCTTCTTTCTCAATTATTTTGAACCGGCAACCGGAGGCAGGAACGTATCGGGATCATGTTACGTTACAGAGCGGTGAGAGGGGAGGTAAGTGGTGGCATGTATGTTTGTTTGTATATATAATATGTATTTGAGCATGGATGTCTATGTATACGTGTATACATGTGTGTGAGCACGGATGTGTAAGTGTTTTTACATACGTGTGCCAGAGTGTATGTTGGAAGAGGGGTCAAAGGAGCAAAGAAGGCATAGACAAGCTGTTTGAGGGCAGTGATGGCACAGATAATCTGTTTGGGGGCACAGACCAGCTGGGGCCAAAGATGGAACAAATAGGCTGTTTGGAGGTTCAGATGGCACTGTTAAGCTGCTTGGGGGCAAAGCCACTCACAAGCTGTTTGGGGCAAAGGTGGCACAGTGGGACATGTTGCTTGGAGAAGCTGGGGACCCCAATTTTTTTCTCCCCGACCCTGCACCTCTGACTGCCATAAAGCATCAGCCCAGTGTGGTATTTGAGCAGAGAAAGTCACCCAAAATATAACATAACTGACAGCAATGGCCGCCTCCAGGTCTGCAGATAAAGGGAGTTTATTAGGACAAAACCAGATAAAACCAGCCTCACACCAATGAAATAATAGGGTGGTTGTTGTCAATGCCAACCGACATTACTGGGTTTATTTTTAAATCTCAGCATGTATTATAACCCTGATGTTTTATGTTTTTATATTTATTCTTTTTTACAAAATGTTATTATTTTTACCCTAGCCAGGATTTGGTTTATATGTAATTATGGGTTGGTCATGGTGTATGCGGGCCGTACCTCCTGGTTTATTCCCCTTGGTAGTAAACAACCCAACGCTTGGACAATTGAAAGGATTAGATGCGATTTAATTGCCCTTTTTAACCAGATAACAGCTATTTTTCAAGTGAATAAAACCTGATTTTTGTGCTAAAACTTCCGTCATATTTCTGTTCACATGCCGCTTACCTCTCACCACTTCATCCATGGCTGGGTGGAGAGGGTAATCCTGCCGCAGGTGCAGTAGGTCTATTCTTGTAATGTAACTGAAAGGAAAGCAGATCAGGAGGGCTACGGAAAGATTACTTTTTTTTCCACGTGATGGGTATGCGATATAGGTGATGTCAGACAGAGCTTATCCGGGCTTTCTGTATCATAGTAAGGTAAATAAAAAGCCTCTGGCATCAAAAGCAGTTCCTAAGGACACCTTGTGATTTACGGGGACTCCACTATAGGATAGAGGGTAAATCTTTGTTTCATTGCTTCTAGAAAAATTTGATTTTTTTTATGTTTTATGGTGTCTTTTTTGCTAAAGAGAATGGTTACTCCTAAAGTACAAATAAAGGATGGATCTTGTGCCTTTGTTGGACCAGAATGTTTGCATATTTTCAATGGAATCTAGTAAATGTAGGTTTTTTTCCCCACCAGATCTCTTATTCCAACATGTCATTTGCATATACGGTAGTTCACATGATATATTCTAATGAGGTTTCTAGAGGAACTGCTTTTGAGATTCCCTCTAAACCACAGATAGACAGAGAAGTAAAGAAAACTGACCTCTAATTTTCATCCATAATTTTGTTTTGTTTTTCCCCAAGGGGTTGACGTGACTGACGATGAAGTAGACGCAATCCTTAAAGCAATATACTTCCACTTAAAGCAAAGGTATGCCGACAGTGCTTCTGGAACCATGATTGTTCAAAGAGCTTCAGGGCGGTCATCAGGATAATAATATGAAAGCAAGTGGATTTATGTCTTTGGGAGAATTTGTGAAGGTAGAGAACCTGGAAGATGGCCAAGAGCCATTGGTGCTTTTGGAACCTCATGGGTGCTCTTCTTCAAAAAGCTTATGTGACTCTACTACTCAATCTAAAGGCTCTGACTTTTCTTGGAACACCACATTTGTATCCATTTTCCTTGTTACATTGATGGTACTGTTAGTGTAGAGCCTATACTACTTATGAGGACCATAACTCCAAAGCAGTTTCTTTACGGGTAAAAAGGGGTAAATAATAGGTTCTTAGGTCAGAGTCTTGCCATTGATGCAGTTTGGGTTGGTCATTCATGGTATCTTGTTAACTGTTATCACCAAGTCAATATTGACTCCTGACTTTGTAGAAAAAGTGTCATGACAGGAACAGGATCAGCTGGTTATCAGAATCCGGTGAATTGTCCCAGTTTTACGAAGTCTCAGGAATGCATAGCGACGAGATATGTTCAACGTATTCATTCACTTGTATTTTCCTTTCCTGTGACATTAACTTTTCCAGAGTCCACGCAGGATTTTTTCCTTTATCACCAACGTACGGATTGTTACCGAATACATCGCAGCGTAGACAGATCAGATAAAATATATACATTATTGTGCGTTTCCTTCACATCGAATTATACTGAAGACACAGCCTTATCAAGATTTACATAGAATTGCTTGTTACGGTTGTTTAATCTTCTCAGCATGGCTGTACTTTCCACCGTCTTGTGAAATAAATGAAGAGCCTAACGCAGATCTAAGAAAGATAAACATTTCTGTACCGGTCTTACATATAATGTTTCCTCTAAGGACACAAAAGGACTCTTGGAACCAATCGGTGTCCATTCTAGAGGCAGAACATTCTGAATTCAAATTTCTTGAATTCTGCACACAAATAATAGCCAGAGGTTAGCTATTAAATCAAAAGGTTGGGTATTCCATCCGTCATAAATGAAACATTTGTATGCAGAGACAGCTATGTGCTGCACCTTTATGGGAGTGCCAGTCGTCTCTCCCATTTTTATTACTATATGTTACCCAATTTCTCCAAACGCCTGCAAATCATTGTTTTCAAACATAGTAATAGCCTAAGGGAGCACGGAGAAAACCTAGCCCAAGGGCAAATGTTGGCTAAAGATATAGGGTTCGATGCACATGGATTAATCAACAACTCTTCATTCTTCTTTCTTTTCCGGTAAGCCTCTTCTCCAGGTGATCTGCTGCGTTACCTTGGCAACCTGGAGCACTTCCAAATCAGGGCGGAGCCTGAAGATGCATCATGGTGACAGCCTGTCCCCCGATTGGAAATTCAAAATTGTGTGTGTGTGTGAGAATGGATGTGTCCTTGTGTGTGAGCATGGATTATACTTGTGTGTGTGTGTAAGAATGAATGTGTAATTTTGTATACGTATGAGCATGGATGTGTAAGTGGGGTTAGATGGCGTGTGTGTTAGTGAGTATGAGTGTGTGTAATTTGTGTAGGTGTGTTTACATTAGTTGTATGTTGGAAGGGGGGAGCAAAGAAGGCATAGACCAGTTGAGTGGGGGGCCATGATGCCACAGACTGCCTGTTGAAGTTGGGGGCGCCAGGCAATTTTCATAACCAGGGCCCCGTGGTTTCTAGTTACGCCCCTGGAGAAGGCGATATAAAGTATGTCAAAGACCGATATACTCCGAGATTGGGTCTAAAATAGTGGTGTGAGTGAATGTAAAATGAGGACTTCCAGTACATTTTTTTGCTCGTTACCAACATTCTGGAATCACAGTAGCCAAAGGGCTGATAACCCTGATTCTCCTCCAGTGTGGTCGGTGATTATGGTAATTTGGTTAAGTGATACTTGGATTAATTGAAGGAAGAAGCTCTTTAACCCGTGTGTTATTCTGGATTAGTGAGTAATTATCGTGGAGCTGTGGATGGTATGGCTCTCGTTTAGCCGTTTATACTAATAGATTTTTCCAACTCTCTAGGATTTTGGTACAGAATCTGTTATTTTAGTACTTAATCCTCGGGAAGGGAGTTCCTGTGTTGGCAAACATCTTCATTTGGCTTCTGTGTCTAAAGTCTGATGCTATTCATATACAGACACCCCGTGACCCTGAGTCATTTTATCTCCCAGACAGCTAATTTAGATGGCAAGCTCTGCTGTCCAGGGGGTCTGTAACATTACAGCATGCCAGGATTTTGGTTGAATGATGTCACACAGGGATGTTCATAGATCTTTGTTGAAAGGACACAGCTCTAAAGAGAAAAGGAAAGGCAATGCATAAAAAGGGGCAAAAAAAACCCCAAACAAGAGTTCTTAAAAAGTGTATTTATTTGCGGAAAAACCATAAATATTTTCACATTTCTGCATGCATTGACTGTTGGGGCGCATGGATACTAAACGCTGGTCTAAAATCTGGATTGCCTTTAGTTCTCGTAAACTGCTCAGTTTTAGGGTTTGAAGAGTAAGGCCACTGAGGACGCATTCATCTGCAGCCCTGGAACTGCAGCTTCCCTCAAATATTTTTACAGCTTCAATGAAACCTGAGAACATCAGAGATTCGCTCTATCGCTCTGATACCGACCACCTCAGACCATTGTTTCTTCTTTTGACTTGGTATTTTCTTTAATGATCTCACTATTGATTGGTTCCTGTTAAGATCGGGGGGGGGGGGCATATTTTAGGCTACTGCAGAGTAAAGGAGACCCCGAGGTTATAAGGGAACTGCAATACTTGATTTAATTCACATATTAACCTCTCCCTTCACATTTGATGTTCAGCTTAATCTTTCTCCGATTAAAGGTTAAGATGGCTGCCTGTTGAAATCCGCTCGAGCCTCGCTCACGCTTGATGGACAGCCGTACCAACATGTTAACAATACGTGATGTCAGAGGTGACTACAAAACCAAGTCAGATTGCTTATGAGTACGAGTAACATTAAAGAGCATTGTCTTTTTGTTCTCGTTCGTTAATTACGGCTTTGTTGTTTTAATGTTGTCATAAATTAACCCCGTTTAGTTTTCATCATAATAAATGAGAGAGTTCTCTGAAAGGCGGGAGCCCTAATCTGATTTAAAGAGGATAAAGGGAAAGTTTCCCAAAAGGCACATTATGCATCTTACATTTGCAATTTAAATGTATTACAAACCCACCTTTTGCATATCGCTTGCTGCCTTAGAAATGCACTTTTATATATTATGTAGTTTGGGAAAAAAATTAATTAACAAATATTATTTTGACCCCAGACAAATTTAGGATATTTTGGAGACATCTTTTAAAGTCGCACCCCTTTCTTTCTTTTAACTTATGTTTCAGTTTCTTGAGACTCCTGTGTTAGATACACACTAGACTTGGGCTCCGGCGAAGTCTTCATTTTCATCCTCCTGTTTGTCTTTGGGGGGGGGGGGGATTCTTTGTATTCTATAAAAATAAGCTTAGACTTAGAGTTTATAGGGTTAATGTAAGGTTAAGGATAGTAGTGGTGCACCGGTTTGGTTAAAGATCTATTATAAATGTATTATCTCATTTTTGATGTGTTTTTAAAAATAAGGGGTTAATTTCTTCTTATTATTAAAGTTATTTAATGTATTATAGGACTGTCCCGGGAAATTCGGGACTGTTGGCAGGTACACAGATGGAAGAAAGTGGGTCAAAAACTCAAAATAATCAGACTTAGAGTTATAGGGTTAATGTGAACTTAAGGATAGTATCAGTGCACCAGTTTGGTTAAAGATCTATTATTATTATCATCCAATTTTACATTTAATAGGTGTTCTTGAATGGATGATGTCACAAGAGTGAGCTGATTGGATCAACGAAGATCACTGTACACCGATTTTTAACTAGTTAAAACTGGTTCTGTTACACTTGCCGAATGATAAATTTCACAGTTCTATTCACTAAATAAACCTATGTAATTGTTTCTAGGCATTGAAATAAGAGTATCTGTGTATTAGATGCATGCACCAAGTGCTATTGTGAAGTTGCTGATTGTTGCTGATTGGTTGAGTCAGCCTTCGGCGAGGAGAAGGGAGAGAACTTGAGACTGGAAGCAGAACAGATAACGCTGGCTTTGCCATCTTGAGCCACGTGTCTTTCAACTCAATCTCTCCAAAATAATTCATAATAATAAATGATTTGGTTAAAAGTTGTGTTTCTGACTTTTTAAATGCGGATGTTACGTATTGAGATGGACCCTATAAAAAACCGACAATTGCACCGATTATGTTACTAATTTCAGTACGGCCCATCTATTTTCCTAATTTTTTTTTGTTTATTTGACTTGGAGGCCAGCTGGAGGAATATAATTGACTACGAGATCTTTCTGGGAGATTCACTGAACCAATAAATAATGAGTAAAATCGTGAATGCATGAGCACTGTCAGCTGGGACAGCCTTCTCATTCATGGACGTAGTAGGGCTTATTTATTGGCAATCTCTCCACTAAAATCCCACGTGTGCCGACTCATTGAAAGAAGCAATAATAAATTTAACACGGATCACCCCGTAACAATTCGTTTTTTCTACTGTGTTACACTGGCCGTTCACAATACCCCCCCCCCCAATGTGGATTCCACCTATACTCTATGAAAACCCCATTTCTACAAGTTTATCTTTTTTTTTTGCTTATTAACTGGAAATCAATTGTTGCTATTAAAAGCAGAGTTAATAGGAGGGGGGATCCCCTATTCTGTTTATGCTTTTAAATTTCACTCCATCTGGGCTTTTTCAAGTGGGGGATTTCCAGTTGCTTTTTGGTGCGATTTGAATCATTTTCACTTACGAGAGAGACTATTACGTTTCTAATTCCACTCCGCTATTATCCAAAGGGTTTATGCGTTCTAAATAAATTAGAGAGATTTTTAAAAATGGCGAACATGTACCAGACCAGAGGCACACAGCGGACAGAGGAGACGTTGTCCTCAGTTTTAAGGGGTTTAATAGAATATAATTATGGTGACTATTTATAATAAACAGATGTAGACAAAGTCAAAGACAGGCTCCGACGGGTCTTCTGGCAAAACAGGCAAATGCCCGGTGGGCCAGCGTCTGATCGCATTACACGCTTACCTTTGCTGCTGCCCTGGTTCTTTAGTATGCACCCACTGTGTATAACGTTTATCTAGACCGTGGCGGTACATACATCATTTCATGGCTGCTGGCCTTAAAGTGCCGGGGCTTATTTTAAGAAACTCTCACTTGAAGAGCCTTCACGATCTCACTAATTAAAATGTATATCTGTGCATGCCTGATTTCAGATCATCCAACTCATTTTAATACAAAGAGTAAAGCTGAGTACAAGTGAGTAAACACAAAATGCAGCTTTTAAAAGGTCATTTCATTTATTGAAGGCAAAAGGTTAATCAAAACCTATATCACCCATGGAAAAAAAGTAATTGTCCCCCTAAACTGGCAATGGGTCTGTGGAGGAATTTTGTTTGACTCTTCTCGGCGGAATTGTTTTAGATCGACACTTCGGCTCGGCCTCCAAAATCTCATTTTATTTCTTTGGAGTCATTCAGTAGTGGACTTGCTTGTGTGCTTCAGATCGTTGTCCTGCTCCATAACCCAACCGCGCTTGGGCTTTAGGTCACAAACTGATGGCCGGACGTTCTCCTTCAGGATTTTCTGGTAGACTTCACGGTTCCACCAATTATGGCAAGTCACCCGGGTCCTGAAGCAGCCCCAGACCATAGAACAGCAGTTCCACTTTTGACTCATCAGTCCCCAGAATATTATCGCAAAAGTCTTGGGTTTTTTTTTGGTTAATGTGAGAAGTCTTTGTGTTCTTTTTGTGGTCAGCAGCGGTTTTCACATAGCGACTCACCCATGGGTGCCATTTTTGGCCAGTCTCTGAACTTAACTGAGGCAAGTGAGTCTTTTGTGACCTCCTGAAATTTCGGTCGGCTGACACTCCTGGGAAAGATCACTCCATTTCTAGATAACGGCTCTCACCGCGATTCACTGGAGTCCTTTGGCTTTGTGATCCTTTCCAGGTTGGTAGACATCAATGACTTTGTGTTTTTTTCCTGTAGGGCTGGATAGCTTTTTTTTCTTTCTATAGTAGAAATTTAAAAACTGCATTTTGTGTTTATCGGGGTTATCTTTGTCTAATATTAAAATTATCAATAGCAACTCGTCCTTAAAATTCCTTTCCCTTTCTCTAGCACTCCAGGCTCTGATGTTTTGATCTGCGGATCGCACCGCCAGATACTGGCTGCGTTTCCCACTCCTACATGTTGTCGAGTCCTGAAGTCCACTATTAGACTTCTCTCGGTATTAACCACCTGTCAGATGTTATTTCTGCGTCTTTGCAATATTTGGTTATAGACAGGATAAGAAGAGAAACGCTCTTTAGGCTGAGTGCGCGAAGAACATAAAGACAAATGTGAAGATTATGGGGAAAAAAAGAGTGTAGGAGATAAGTCCAGAAATACTCCTGCCGATATTATGACCACTGCTGTGATTTTAATAAATGAAAAAAGTGGACCTGCTAATTTCCCAGAAACTACATTTTACAGTTTATTTTTCTAAACAAAACATAGATAAGAACCATTCCACCTGTTTTTTTTAACTGTAAAGAACCCTTATTCTTATTTTGCTAAAGCACTTAAATTGCCTTTTTTTTTATCACACTAGATAAAGTCAACTCAAGCTACAAAATAATTTAATTCAAAGAACATACCCCATAAACATGCCACCCTCTCATGAGGGTTCCTTAAAAGACTACCTTAAGAATCACAGTGGAATTAATTAATTTTTTAAGACTTAAATCCTGGATCGAAACAGAAGCCATGCAGACTCAATCATTTCTTCCCCCTCTTGACGTGGGACCTTATACCCATCTGTGTCTGCGCAGGTAGTGCCATTCCTTGCCACCGTGCCCGAGCATGGAAAGTGGAGTGAAATCGATCAATCTCAGAACGTTCATGGGTGGGGATAGAAATGAGATAAGAAGGAGAACGTTTTTTGGCCACGTGATGTACAAGGAAATCTCATGAGAAGATATCATTACCATATAAATGATCAGAACCAAAATAGCCAGGATCCGGTCTTAAATACGAGAAGTCTTGCCCCCTCCTTGATCTCATAAACTCCTTTCACTTTCAGATCAGTTTGTGCCCCCAGCCTGCATGCGCCATATTTGCCCCCAAACAGCCTGCCTGTACCCCTCACCATACCGCTTACCTGAGTTGTGAGTGTTTCCTCCCCTATACTGTGTGCAGACTGATCCAGCATGCAGGACGTGGATAAGATGCCACTTCCTACCCACGGAATCAGTCACAGCAATCGGTGAGATGGTATAAGAGATCACCCAGATGGATACGCGCTACATTCTACGTGCTGCTATTACCCACACCTAGCAGCTTTAAAGGGGACGACAAGTGGGACAATTAGTTGTAAAGGTCACCTTGGCCTCGAGAGCATTTATTCCTGAGAAAATACATTATAAACACATAATCTGATGTTTATATATATATATCTATAGTTATTAGAAACATTAAATATGCTTATTTAGCATGAACTTTTTGGATTTGAAAAAAAAAAGTGGCAGATCAGCTTTAGGCAAAGTTACCGTAGCTATAACAAGACTTTCATAGAAACTACAACAAAGAGTCTGAGTCACAATGATGCATTATAATTAGATAATAAAAAAAGAACGACATCAAATATCACAGGGCAAATAAACTGAATCTGAATTCTTACATCAGAGCCGTTTACAAGTAAGTACTTGTAGCGAACCACAACATGTTCTTTATATTCATCCGCAAAGCCCAGAACAACATTCAAAAAGGATTAATGACATCGTTTTTATCCAATTATACTTCTGCTATTGTGCGCGGTGCGTGTACTATTGTGTAGATTATTGTTTAAGGAACCTTTTAAGGGGAACCGTGCGATAATACACTCATTTAATATTCAATACAGGGAATCAGTTATTATTTTTCTTCTTATTATTTTTAATCTTGAAGTTATTTACATTTTCAAGCACTTCCACACTTAAAAAAGCAGAGCCGGGGCACTTCATGCAAATTACGCTCCATCTCCCATGATCCTTCAGTGAAGATTGCGGTGTAATCTTGCCAAGCCCGGGTGGTGTTTTCAGTGTAAAACATTCTGAGTGTGATTTCTGAGTGTTTTTGTGTAGTATCCTGATGACCGATACAGCTTTTTTTATTATGGCCTTGATTCATTTTTAAATATTTTTTTTAATTTTTTTTTATGGGTTCGGTTGCGCGGATTGTTGACTTTCTCTGTCGCAAGAGCATCCATGGCTTGAACTTTTACATAGCCCTTCAATTTTATGTGATTGTATTTCAGCTGCTGACTTTTTGGTGTAGCAAGAAATATCCCATAGACTAGTAATGTAATTACTCCTCTTCCTCCAAGTGAGTACCTGTGAGAGAGGGGAAGCTTTGTCCTCTGGACTTAAGGTTGGGAATAGCGTCAGAGAGCCCGAGGCTGTTATAGCGTCCCCTAGCACAGATCCACAGGGGTGCACTTTTTTTCATGTTTTTTTCGGGTTAATAAGCACACTGTATTCACCTTGGATCCCCTCTCGACGCACTTTTTTTTTAACTTACCAGCCATTGGCTGGGGCTTTGTTTTGCACTTTTCAGTTTTTTTCGGATTTCAGAGCACATATGAGTTCAGGTTTCAGAGTGAGTTAAGCACCATTGGATCACCTGAAGCTACAGTGGAGCGGAGTCCCCGAGGACTCTGACCGGTATTGGTGGGGGGAATGGATTGTGCCTTCTGGCCCTCATTGCTCTTTTGAAGACTTTCGTTTGTTGTGGACGAGAAGACTTCTTTGAGTCTCCCCTCGGGGAGATCCTAGAAGATCCGGCTCACCCAAGGCTTCTGCCTGGGTGGGAATGAAGGGGCTGCAAGTCCCTTTGTGGAGTGCTCACACAGTTTGGATCACTGACCACCTTCTTCACTTGAATGGTTGAAGAACTCAAGTTCTTCAAAAAAAGACTAGTAATGTAATATATTAAAACATGCACAATATAATATTTAGCTCAAACCTCCCAACTTCTACCCCTGAATCGGGAAACCGGAGTGTATGAGAAGAATGAACTAGAGATCCAGGTCCCAAATCTTGTAACGCTGAAAAGCGGGGCACAGGTAGAGCTTGGAGGGACAGCAGAATATAGTACCACAATCTGGTCTGTCCGAGCAAAGCACGACAGTCGGGAGGCAAGATATTAATATATTGGAGAATCTGGGAGAGCACATCACCGCAAACGCCGCCATATTGTCCTCAGGTATGTTTGGTATTGTTGGTATTGTGATGTTTTGACTGGGAACCGGCTTGGCTGCCCAGTCCGTCATTAACCAGGGAGAAGGCTTCTGTTTAGTTAGTCTCCTAACTAGAAGTAGGTTTTTGGTTTGCTTTTGTTTGTAAATCCTGTGGTCCGGTCGCTGTTTAAAGGGACGGCCTACTGAGACTAGAATTTTTTTAAAAAAATAAAAGCCCTCCTGGAGGTGGCCACATAAAGGTAGAGTGCCCTACGTGCAGGACTGCAGTTAAATTATCTAAATGTGCTATAGAAACGTCTATCTCTCGGGTCCTTAATGTGAACCGTAATCCCGGTGTTTCAGCTTTTAGCCATTATAGTAATTAGCTAGCCCCCTCAGTCTGCTACCAGCTAAGTGCTTTGGGATATGCATTAGTGATGCTTAGCAAACCCTGGCTGCGCCGACTGGAAATCTCACACTTCCTTTTCAGTTTAAATTAAGAAAAATGGGGAAAGGAATTGCCAACAAGAGGCCAGGATTAAACGCTGTAACCGTTTTAGGCTGCGGCAGTCTCATTCTCATTCTTTACAAAGAGCTGAATGGATTTCAGAAGTAAACACAGCTGCCCAAATCCTTTTTAAAGGGGCTCTCCAGCCATCATATGTCCCTTTAACTTTTTCTGTGGCCCACGTTTCAAACGCATTGGGGATAGTGCCTTAAGTAGCCAAACAGCACAGCATGAATGGGACCCCGGAGGAGGCATTGCATAGGAGAAGCGTCTCCAAACCCTTCAATGTTATGTTGTAAGTGTTCTTAGGAATGGACGAGTAGTGTTTAATGTTCTATATTATTAGCTCCTAAGAGTCAGATGATGATTAATGTTATAATTTATAAGAGCCTTTGTGTACAATGATTGTCAGAACATTGAGGACCATATCTGGACCATGGACCTCCAGTGGACAACAACGCTTTGAATCATTAAAGTGGTCCTGTCATTCGCAAATGTGAGTCCACTAGGAAAGTATTGCACTTTATGTATATACTACGCTAGACAAATCACTGGCAAAGGTAAAAATAAAGAATTGCTGGGTGAACTGCCAGGTGGGCCAGACGCACATACCCAAAGTCCTGTCTATTGACCTCTACAACATCGTTCTGTGTGGTGCTGTGACTGCAGACCAAAAACAGGGATACACATCCATGCTCACAGGCCGCCATGTTTGTAGGTTTATGTTGACTCTTTTTGCATAGAGGTCCGAACTGAAAAATGTTTAGAAAACATATAGGTGAAGTGACTGTCAAGTGACACCGAAAGGTGCCCTTTACAACTAACAGGAGTGGCTAAAAACATGAACTTTTTATTTCTTTGGAAGCAATATTATTGCGCAACAATAGAAATTATAAGTTGCAGTAAAATATTGGCTACAATAATAAAAAAAAGACCAATTTGTAAACCAAATGTTTCCAACTTGAGTAACTCCACAGACCATGAGAAACAAAACAGGCTAAAGTCATGGTAACTTTGTAATACTTTTATGACAATACTGAAGACCCCACAGCCTTCGCTCCGACAGCTTGCTTTTCTCACCTCAACGCTTCAACACATCTAGAAGCCCAAGGAACAGACTGGGGGTACCAACGGGTTTGCTGTCGCCTGTTCCAGTGAAAGGTAACGTCAATGCTACCGCATACAAAGACCGCCGGTGCTTTTAGAGCCTCTGAGGCAAGGTTTCTTAACTTTTTTGTTTTGTGGTGGGTTGAACAAAAATGAATTCCAGGAATAGAAATACCACACACATTTGTGTGTAAAAAAAAAACATACAAAAACAACCTTCCACTAATTTACACGTGTAGACAAACTGACCTATATTCAACAATTAAAAAAATGAAACACGATGATAAACACTGTTTACAAAGTCTCTATGTGGTTTAGTGTGACTTTGTTCCGTTTTAAATAGTGTAAAAAAAAGATTAAAGAAAAAACTATTTTTTTTAAACTATTTAAAACGGAAGAAAGTCACACTAAACCACGTTGAGACCTTGTGAACAGTGTTTATCATACTGTTTCATTTTTTTAAAAAAAAATAATTCCTACCTTGAATTTAAAAATATCTTCCTTTTTGGGTGTTCTGAACCCATAACGTACCTACTTATCCAAACTCCCAGTGTCACACTGTGTTGTGTTATACGCTGATTATATATTGTAGTTTTAAAATATGTTGGGTCGGGCTTGGATGGGATGCATTTCATTACTAAGAGAGGTGTGGATGAGTCGAAAAGTCTTCTGATGGAAGTTGCCGCATGGTGGTAGAATGAGTGTGTGTGTGTCAGCGTATGGTGTTAGAATGAATGGTGTATGTGGTTGTGTGTCAGCGTATGGTGATAGAATGAGCGTGTGTGTCAGCGTATGGTGTTAGAATGAGCGTGTGTGTCAGCGTATGGTGGTTAGAAATGAGCGTGTGGTGTCAGCGTATGGTGTTAGAATGAGCGTGTGTGTCAGCGTATGGTGTTAGAATGAGCGCGTGTGTGTGTCAGCGTATGGTGAAATGCTGCACCACTAACCCTAGACTTCTAGGTCCTATGGGTTTACGTGGCATCTTTTTCTACACTGGCTCAATATCATGTACCAACTTCACGACTCGATGTCCCATGTCTTCAAATTCTTAAATGTGCCGAACATACATAATGCTTTAGCTGATTGACAAGGGAAAATACTGATCAACTTTAACCCTTGCCAGGTTGTTCATAGAACTGGTCATAACCTTGGGGTGGGAGTGAGGGGCTGCTGAAATATGCTACTTGTTACATGTCATCACCAGCAATTAATGCCATCAACACCAAGCATGCCTTCTTCTCTTCTTAAAAGGTTGCTAATCCTAGCTATAAAATCTCTATTAGTACTTCAAATTCACCAGATTTTACAACTATACTATTAAAAATCGATCTTATATCAAGGTAGAATTTTGGAAAGACATTTTTTTTATTAGTTTATTATTTTTTTTTGTGGATTTTCAATTTTTCTCTTATTTGTTAAATATCATATATTTATTCTGCATTATTTCAATATTTAGGCAATTCAGCCTACAAGGGTCACCATTTAAAAATGATTCAACAGAATGAACTGTAATCTCTTTAATGTATATTTAGAAAAAACATGTCTTTATTAGAAGTAGCTATCTGCATCGCTGTAACAAAAAAATATAATAAGACTTTCTCTCTTTAATAATAAAAGCAATGGCAGCGATCTTTTACTAAACCTCCAAGCCATGTTAGGAATTGAATCGGTGAGAAAGTCTTCATTTGATACAATCTCTGTTTCTCATTTTTGTGTCAAATTGAGTTTTAATAACCATTTACTTTGTTGTTTTATTCCTAAGCTTTGGCGAAAAAAAGACACAAAATTGGAAGTTCAGGTACTAAAAAGAAAGTAAATCCCTTAATTGTTTGCTATGATCCACCCCTCGTATTACAAATACATCTGTCTTTACAGAAGAAGGCCCGTTCCAACCTGTTCCGGAATATCGTCGCTCGTCACGTGCGGTTGGGTAAATGATTCTTGGTTTCAGAGATAGGCAGGCAAATGTTTGCTTCGAGTCCTGTGGCTTCTGAAGACGGCACACAGAAGAAAAACAAAGAACGTGCGGAGAGGAATTTGAGGATGTGGCTGAATGAGAACTGGTGCTTTATGGTGATGAGGCTCACGTTAGTTGCAGGTGCCCACCTGGCAAACGGCCTGTGGGCCACTGGCTAATAGCACCCCATAATTACATGATCTGCTGCTGTAATGGCAAATCGGGTCCTGTAGCGTGTCCGTCAGCTGGGTATGCCTGGCTCTGTAAGTACGACTGGGCATATCTAGCCTTTGGCTGAACGTTCATCTTATGGTGGCTGTTGGCTTTGATGGTCCAGGGCCTCCTAGTCATCCTTAGTTTGGCCCTGCATGTGACCAACATCAGAGTGATAGATAATATAAAATTGTATATTGATGGATATGTCATCGTCATCTTACAATGGCTTAGTGTGGGAGATGGGGTCACAATGGTAGTTAAAGGTATTAAATAATAGAAGTTCTATAATTCCAAAGCTCTCTCTCTGTGAAAACAGAGCGGCCATCGGACAAAACTCCAAACATACAAACTTTATCAGCATAAACGTAGACTCCACTGGCAGGGGGAAGAAATAAGGACCATGCGGCTTGGCTTCAATGTGACTCCGAGGATCTCAATATCTGGCCCTTGATCCTCATTGCCAGCGAAAGCAGGACAGCGGGGCGCCATTACACGATAGTGCTTGAAAATCATGAGTGCGCCAACATAAAACTGGGTGACTGGGACGTATGGCATGTGTCCAGAAAGGGTCGTCTTGGAGTCAATGGGGATAAACAGGGAGAAAAAACAAACTAGGTAAAATGAAAAGCCTGCATCGTACCTGTCCTGATTGTAGGGGTGCATCCAGCCCCGGTATTAGTGTCGGCACCCAGGCTATGGGTAAGTGTGGCCGCCTTTGTGGACTTTGTTTTGTTTGTCAAACAATAAGAAAACATTTTCTATTTTTGTCCGTCTTCAACTTCTACCGTGAGCCCTGGATGAATATTTACAGCTTCCTCGATAACTGCGAGCCGGTTCAGCCAGCGGAAATTATGAATGCTTCTAACAATAGCCTCCATCTCCATGAACCTCACTGCTTTTCTCACATCATCTGTCCTCAATTCTTCCTGAACCCAATCACCCTCTTCCTGTGTGTTAAGTGATGTGGTAAAACTGCAAGAAATACCCGCTTTCTGCTATTTTTTATTTTTATTTTTATTTTTTTTCTAAATCTGCACGTAGGCGTTTAATGCTCCTTCTAGTATCCTGTTTTTATATTATATATATATATATATATATAACATGTTTGTTTATATAATAATATATATGTTTCTAATATATATATTTGTGTAGGTGCATAAATATTATATATATATATATGTATGTGTGTGTGTATATATATATATTATATACATATATATTATATTATATATATATTATTTATTTAGAAATAAATAAATATTTATTTATTTATTTATTTATTTATTTTGTCTGAATTAGTCGCTCTTACTCTTTATAAAGGATTTACAGGCATGAAAATGAAGAAAATATCCAAAACTGCTATTGCAATATTTTTTTCTTAATATACGATAAGTATATATATGTATCGGGTTTTTAGGACAGAAAAAAATCCCAGATAAAACTTGACTTCTGATAAGATGGTAACGCATCTATGACAGAAAGATTAGTAAATCATAGCTCTTAAGTGTCCCTGTTTAGGGAGACCAGTCCCCCTGTCGGTCCCTTGGGAAACCTTTGTAAATGACGCTCATTTCTCATTTATTATTATTTTCGATTATCGCAAAAAAAGAGCTGAACATAAAGCAAATATACAATTCTCAAAAATGTGTTAAACTCTTATACTTGAAAAAAGATCCCTAAGTTTAAAATAATACAAAATCTGAACAAATAAATTCTCTTGTTTCTACACACATTTGAGAAAAAAAAAATTTTTTTAAATGCCATAACCATGTCCGGAAACGATTAAATATAACTGGAAAATGCAAAAGTTTGCATAGTTAATATTTTACTTATTACATCTATTCTGTAGTCACCTGACACAAATGGAGGACACTGATAGGATAAGGATACCTGTCATTAGAACAAGTGGCAAAAGTTGTTCGATGTATACAATGCTTCGTTCATATTGGTGTAACAGAACCTTTACGAGATAAAATTCTATCGGCCCAGTTAGGATGATTCCGTGCCCTTTTTGTACATTATATATATATTTTTTATACTTAGACAGTCATTGTTCTAACAGATTCGAAACAGATGGAGCGAGACAGACCCAATTTATCATGGTTTGTATATAAAACAAATATGTTTTCGCTCATTGCTCAATTAACCGTGTGCACTTTAGCACGGGGGTTTGTGAGTACGACTATACATACACTATTAATCATAAAAGAGCTCCGGATATAATTATGTAAAGGAAGCGCGCGGAGAGATAATAGACGGGGAGGAGGCGCTGCATTCGATAAATATTTGATGGTGAGGAGACAACTATTACGTATTTGGCAACATAGCGAGTGAGTGGCGCAGGTAATGAGGTCCTGCTTAATCTCAAACATGAACTGCTAACACTCCATAATACATCAGAGCCGTATCGGCCACATGTTTCATGAATGCCCCGTAGATAGGGTGGCCACGTCAGAGTTTTTTTTTTTCCATGTTGCATATACATGTGCTGGTCAGCAACAACTCGATTATACATGTGTCCGGAAAAACAATGGTCTAGGGCAGGGGTAGGCAACCTTCGGCTCTCCAGATGTGAACTACATTTCCCTTGATGCTTTCCCAGCATTTTGACTGTAAGAGCATTATGGGAGATGTAGTCCACAACATCAGGAGAGCCGAAGATTGCCTACCCCTGCCCTAGACCATAGGTCCTGCTGGCCCCATTTAAGCTTTCTCAGATTGTATGTGTTACAGGTGTTTGCACTAAATAAAGTATAAAACATACAATACACGGGGCTGGATTGGAGATGACTAAGTGGCCCCGGCTAATGGCATACATGCAGCTGGATATAGACACAATGGGCGCCGGCCGACGCACACTACAAAATCCAATCTGCCATCAGCCGCCAATCCTCCAGGTATTTGCCCGGCGTGCCAAAGAGCCAGTCCATTCCAGTCCATAAAAGTCTTCTTATTCTCAGCATCTGTATGATTATTGTACCCCGTTGAGATATTTCGCCCCTATCGTTAAGCTGCTGATTAATGTTGATTGGTTCAGGTGGGGAGAAGGGAGAGAACTTCAGAGCTAGCTTTGACCCATAGCCAACATTATACCAGTGCCCGGCCGGCCACTGGCATGCCATCAGCGCTGCTCTTTGGGTGAGTGTGCTTAAAATTACCAGGGCAAGCTTTTTCTGCCCTAGGGGCTATACCCCTGTGGTGCATTCATGAACGCTGGACTGTAAGATTTACATGGTCCAGAATCTTGTATTTTAGAAATAGGTGGCAGTTTCCATTCATGGTCTGTCACAGGACGCTAGGCACGCGAAGCTATTCCTCTGGAAGCTGAAGCCGAGATCACATCTTCTTAATGAATACCGATCACCAAATTGTAATTTCCTCTGACTTAGTGCTCTAATAGTCCTCGTTCCTCCGACCATCCTAAAAAGTAACCATGTGCCCGAGGATACGCATTCATCCCAGCGGAGTGTTCCATAGAAATCAGAGAGTGGAGTAATAACGTTGCCTGTAATGACTAACCGAGAGTATTGTATTTAACACAAGACACCGAGGTCCCTCCTTCAGGCCTAGTTACCAACATGGCACATAAAAGCATTGGGTATCCACCATTGTCTTGGTCTTCCATGGCTTTGGGCTGAGCCGCTGATGAAGAATAGCTTAGAAGGAAGGTTTTTTCACACTCCTGGTTTGCAGATAGCAGGATGATAAGAGTTTCTCCCCCAACTGCGAGTCCTCAACAAATGGCAGGAGACCAATTTACGGGAATTACAAATCCAGACTTCTTACTGTCACTCACTTAGTAGATAGTGAATCGTTAACCAGGTAGGTCAGTGTAACTGGGCCAATCCTTAGGAGAGAAAAAATAATGAATTTGCATCTGTAATTAGCCTACATTTGCTTTCATTAACTAGGGATTTTTTTTTTTGTGGGGCAATTGCAGAATTATACCCTACAAGGTAAATTCATATGCAGTAGAATGAAACAAGCTGTGGGAATTAGCGCCGCATAAAATACCATTTAATTTAGGCAGTGTTTAGTAGTTCAAAGGCTATAAACAGCGTGATTAGTAATACAAAAGTGAAATGAGCAGCCTCGGTATTCTGGACGTTACGTTTTTCTTGCAATGTTACCAAAAAGTTAATATCTATTTAAAAAGCAAATATACTGTGTGTTCTCCGATCTTCCATGCAGTTATTTTCTACACTTTTAGATTGTAAGCTCATTGGGGCAGGGCCCTCCTCGCCATTTGTTTCTCCGAATTCTTTTGCCATGCACTATTTGTTATGTCCGGCTTACGCATCGCCCATTGGGATACGATGGTGTGATATACATCAGTCAATAATAATATTAAATAAGTAATTGCCACAGGAAAGAGAACATATTGAGCGAAAGAAATTGGGTACCGAAGCCAGGGGTCAAATGAGGCAAAGGACCAGTTGTCAAAGGAGATGCATTTTGTGACCTCTCCTAGGAACAGAAGCAGAAGCAGGAAGGAAGTCAGGAGCAGATGTGAGGGAGCCGGCCTTAGGCCTAAAGAAAACAGACGCGGAAAGTTGGTCAGCGGTGTCAGAGGAGAGGTCAGCAACGATCAAAACGGATCCGTTTCCTCACTATTTCACAGAAAAATGTACATCGGTATATATAATTATTATAACTCAACTAATGTGTGTCATGTATGGCCAGAAGGAGCTTGTCTGTCCACGTCTACTTAGTCTACTTAAGGAGAGAACTGATGTCCACACACCCAGATGACTGGCTTTCCACATACAAGGAACAATTTACTAATATTGGCCACATTAGGGATTATTTTCTAAATTAGCTCAAGGATTAAGTAACGCTATTTTCTCCCATCGATGCTTTGTAATAAGGCTATAATGATTGGCGTTTCTTCCCTGTAGCTTTTGTCCTGTCGTCCGCTGTATTATTTACACGTTGATTATGTTTAGATCGTTCAACACAAGGGAGGGACGACGGGTTTTAGAGGCTCCTTAAAACTAAAATCCTTCTAGAATTTATATATAACGGCCGTCTCTGTGACAGTAGGTGAGAGGTACGTTGTCAATGAACCCACAAAGTTATCAGGACATGCTGCTATGCGTCTAAACAACCGATGGCAAATAATTCACACTTTTTTATTGTTTTTGTCCCAAATCAGTCCTAATTACATACACCGCTGGAACATAGTGTATATATATATATATTTATTTGTGTACACAATGTTTACCTAAATTATCTTTCAGGAAATCAAGATGGCCCCCTCCCAGGAAACAGGTTGCAGAGGTGCAGTGATTCTGAGAATAAAAAAAAAATGTATGTTTACGTGTAAATGTAATGTGTACGGATCCTGTCCCCCCCCCCCCGAAACAATAACAATCATTATAAATATCATTTCATTAATAGTGATTTGTAACTCTCTTGCAAATGTGAACGTGGAAAAAATGCTGTTAACATTTTATAATTTCAATTTAAATAAATGTATGAAAAAAAATCTATGTATTTTTTTTTTTTTGAGTTTTATGTGAAGTTATCATCCTCTTTTTATCTAAACGGCATCAGCAGATCTGCAGAGATTATAAATACGAATGGTGTCGTTGGACAAAGACAAGGTGCGGAGATGGTAAAAATGTCTATTTATGGAACAAGTCATTAAACGGGGATATTATACCCAACCAGCAGGTCCTGTAATGCGTATGCAGGGATTATTTATATTTGACACAGCGATCTAAAAGTTGGCGGAGGTCGGTGTTCTGGGCGAATTCGACTCTTGCTAGATCTGTTAACGCTCAATGCCCCTTCAGACCTAACCCAGCGAGGGGATTTAAACACGCATGGGATCGGCATACGGCTCCTGAATCTAAGATGAGACCAGCGACTGATTGAAACTTGAATCTTTACAGCAGGAAAAGCGTGTGTGCGTGCGTGTTTATGGACGAAAGGGTCGTATGTGCTATCAAATTCTATGCCTCTCTAGTTCAGCCGCCAGTCAGCGCTCCCCATAAAGAGCATTGCGAAATCATGAGTGTTCACTTGACGTATACATCATATACGTGCCATACTTGAGTACAGAAACAGGTTTTTGTTGTACTTTATATGGGATTTGTCGGTAGGACTCTCTGACTAAGACTGGGAGGCCGGAATGATTACACGGATGGAGCAGCAAGGACTGTGATTGTCAGCTTGATAGGTTAGCATGTAGAATATCACATGTCGTAAGGCTTCATAGGTAAGAATACACAAAATCGTACATTTCCACTGATAGAATTGCCTTCTCATGTATATAGTGACATGAAGGAACAGAGCCCAAAGAGTTAACAGCCAGGCAATTAAAATTTCCCATGCTAATAACAGAGGTCCGGGGCGCTTGTCTCCCGAGTCACAATTCCCTGTGAAAGAAGTCGCCCTCCGCGCGGATAAACATTTCACTCGGCTTTGTTGTATTTGTTGTCAGGAGGCTGAATCGATGCGGTTCCCTCTCATGGAAATAATTAAAAGACAATTAGCAGCAGCTGCTTGGATAATCAGGGGGAAGCTCACATTGTGTTTGGCTACGAAGGGAGGCGCGGGGCTGGAGAGACGGGCCTGGTGCGGTGCATTGAACCGCTAATTATGCAAATGTCCTACAAGCACTAATGGATGTATGGAATACCACGTTCAAAACGCGTCGCCGGCGAGATCTATGTACGAAGAATTAGCCTCGTGAATACGCTTCGCTTGCACAGCTGACTTAGGGTTTTGTTCTAAAGTACAGAAAAAAAAATAAATGGAAAAACGTACCTTAGAAGTGAGAGGCTAGGAGTGATTTTCATCTACGGCAGGGATCTCCAAACTCGGCCCTCCAGCTGCTGCAGGACTACATCTCCCATACTCCTCAGCCAGCCCCTTAGCTGAAGGAGCATTATGGGAGATGTAGTCCTGCAGCAGCTGGAGGGCCGAGTTTGGGGATCCCTGATCTACGGTATACACGCTAGAAAAATGGCGACTTAGAGGGGATATTATAACGTTGTATAAATATATATATATATATGCGGGCCGATATGAAGAGCTCTCCAGTGACCTGTTCATTAACAGAAATGTACAAAGAATAAGATGTCGTCCTCTGTCATCTACATAAAGGAAGGGATTCTTTACAGTGAGGGCAGTAAAGGTATGGAATTCACTGCCAAGAGAGGGGGGTCTATCAGATACAATGGATGCCGTCAAAAGGGGTAAAAGCAGGACATACAGGGCTATAAATGATAGCAGAAACATTAATATTTTAGAGCCTCTTGAGCCAAGGAGAAATCTGATTGCCTTTTGGAGTTAAGAAGGATTTTCCCCCCTAAGGGCCAAATCCGAAAAATCATAGCAGGAAGGGTAGGTAGAAGGGTTGAACTTGATGGACTTTTTTCAATCTAAGATACTATATTACTGTAGAAAGTGGGTTTCTAAACAGGATTACATTGGGTTTTTTTCAGGACCTAATTGGAGACGACCCGGCACTTTAAGGCCAGCAGCCACCAAATGATGTATATTATGTTTTCATACGTATTGCAGCACCGTTCTCGTTCTGGAGCGGCGTATCGGTGAGAATATCGGCCAGCAGGCATTTGCCCAGTGTGCCAGCGGGCCAGTCCTGTTTTATTTAACGCATATCTATTCATCTGCAGGTTTCCTGCCCAACCAAGTAACGGAATAGAATGCGTTATTGGCTTATGTGTTCTCAGCTTATGTGTTTGAAAGCAGTCTTGTTGTGTTTTTTTTAATCCCTTAAGGACAATGGGCGGTCACTAAACCCATTGAAAACAATGTATTTTGAGCCCGTACATGTACAGGCTTTGTCATTAAGGGGTTAATTGCCTTTACCTCGGGATTGGAGTCCATGGCCTGAACGCAGGCAAAACAGGACCTGGATTTCTTCCAGTCCTAAACGTACGCTATGACTTGGCCCGGAACATTTCCTTCAGGGAACAGCAAGTTTGCATATTTTGTTTCTGAAGTTCAGCTGTTTGTGAACCGACAATATGTCTGATTATATTATCATTGATTCAATTAATGTCAAACGGGATTACTCAAAGCCACCTGAAGGGAAACCTCACGCCACACAGGGAAAAAGTAACAAAAAAGAGCACTTTTATTATTATTTTTTATTAATTATACTATAATTTTCAATAGTATTACTGGTGCACTGGGTTCACCAACTCAGTGTTTTAGTATACAATATATGTTCATAGCGAGAAACTATATCAATAAATTCTTTTAGCACAATTAATTAAATTAATTAAATTAATGGCCACACCCCTTGCGAACCCATATACATAATTTCCCATTGTCGATTTGCATGTTGGGTTGTATAGTGACGCTTGCAGTGCCCATAGCTAACATAATAATGCTTTGTCCCTTCTTTATCAAGACGGTTACTTGAAAATATGTTGATTAAATATAAATAGTTTTTATTTAAATTTTTATTTTAATTTATTTTTTTATTTTTCTTACAAAAAAATGTGTGTTCCTCTGCAATTTACCAAGCATCGGGTTCAAGTCAATTCTAGTTAATTAACTGCACACCAATATACAAAAGGCTGTCCCTGTTTTAATTAGGCCTGGTTCAATTTAAGCCCACAATATATTTTACTATACTCCATGTATGTTTATTGGACTTAAAGTTTTTGAACAGGAGCACCATAAAATGTAATTAAAAATGGCTACAATTATTCTATAATGAATGTTCCGCAAGCAACGTCTACGTGCTTTATAACATGACCCAACCGTATTAGACTGAGTCAAAAAAATACATTCAAAAACAAATTGAAAAGCAGGCAAGGTACATTTTAGGCATGGAACTGAATCAGGATCTAGAATTTTGAACATTCTATTTATTTCTTAATTTTGTTTCATTCTTTACATGCTCAATAAAGCAACTGTAGCGAAGGTCTAGGCGCAGGACCAGATTAACGGTTGACAGGCCTCAAGGAACATGGAGGATGCAGTAAGTACTGTGTGTGTGTGTGTGTGTCTGTGTGTGTGTGTGTGTGTGTGTGTGTCTGTGTGTGTGTACTAGGATTCAAAAGTTTAGGGTCACTTAGAAATTTGGTTGTTTTTGAAAGAAGAAATATAAAAAATAAAATACCATGAAATGGATCAGAAATCATGGCAGAACGGGGTTAATGTTGTAAATGACTATTGTAGCTGGAAATGGCTGATTTTTTAATGGAATCTCTTCATAGGCTTACAGAGGCCCTTTATCACTCCCATCCTCCTGGGTTCCCTTTATCACTCCATCACTCCTGGGCGCAAGGCCCTTTATCACTCCCATCACTCCTGTGTGCACGGCCCTTATCACTCCCATCACTCCTGTGTTCCAATGGCCCTTTAATCACTCCCATCACTCCTGTGTTCCAATGGCCCTTTATCACTCCATCACTCCTGTGTTCCAATGGCCCTTTATCACTCCTCACTCCTGTGTTCCAATGGCCCTTTATCACTCCCATCACTCCTGTGTTCCAATGGCCCTTTTTCACTCCCATCACTCCTGTGTTCCAATGGCACGTTGTGTTTGCTGATCCCGGTTTAAGTTTAAAGGCCAGTTGATGGCTAGAAAACCGTTTTGCGATTATGTTGCGGCCAGAAATGTCCTCGTTTTCCACGAAAACAGCTGAGTGACCCAAAACCTTTAAATGGTAGTGTATGTGTGTTTTTGAGAAGGGGGGGGGCAGAACAGAAGGTAGAAAGGGGATGGAAAATAAGAACGGCGGGCAAGTGAGATAAAAGAAAAGGAAGGTGAAAGAAGATGGAAAACAAGCAAGGAAAATATGTCAGCAAATGAGGTTGAGATGGGGCAGAAGAAACTGCAAAAGAGAGAGGAAAGAGCAGAACAGAAGGAAAAAACGTCAAAAGGCAGAACGAAAATAGGATATTAAAAGCAGAAAATCCAGAGAAGGAGCCCCTCCTGTATAATGGCCCCAGGGCCCAAAGCTCCTTAATCCGGCCCTGCCTACGCATTGTACAGAATACGTTTATATTTTTGTAAAACTTTATATAACTAAACTTTTCTTTGTTTTCACAAATAATCTACAATGTCTGACGACTTGTCAGGTCTTTACCTGGTAACTGGAGAAGTTTACTTATATGTAAAAGGTGGGCCGAAAAGCCCTTTGTGATTAATGCGCAGGCTTCACGCACGGGCCGGCGGACTCCTAGATATAAATACCTCCGATATATCATCACCCGGTATTACAACGTGATAACATACAAATACCCGGCCAGCTAATCTGTGAAAGTGATACGTTGTTTCCAGCTTGTAATTCATTATTTGCTACATCGAGAACAAAGAATCATTTTAATTACTAACGGGTGTTGTTGTTGCAATGCTCCGACATATAATCGTATTTACTCAGTAATCTGCGGCGGGCAGGACACACAGAGCCTGTGTTTGGAGGGCTTAGGAGTGATCTTAGCTCAGGCACGGCAATTAAAGGGTCATTATGGTCAGCTTGGGGGGTTTCTCCCCCCCCAGACATCATCAGGAAACATATCGAAACCCAAACACCAAAAAACCTCACGATGAATCCAAATTTCCATTGGTTGTGATGAAATGATCTACTTATAAAGTCGCAATAAGGCGTCATTCTTACCCCCATCAATATGTGAGAGTCAGACCTGCATTGGGGTGAGGAAGAGCATCAAAGTGGATATCTTCTAATCATCCAGCATTGAAAATTATGTAATGTTCCATAAGTTCCTCTTCAGATGGAAACCGGGATGGATTCCATGTGAAGAAGAGACCTCTGAGGTCTTGAAAGTTGATGTGAATTTACAGCTTGGCATTCTAAAACGTATCATCTTTAACCAAAGGCGCAATTCTGGTGCAGAGTGAAGCGTGAATTTCTATAAAATCGAGTATTGTGACCATAAAGATACATTTCTTTCTTTTAGAGTCTTTCATTCTTCCGGTGCCAAGAGATAAATGGGTTCGTTGCAGATACATTTTAGCCGGTGGCTCAAGACACGAGCAATATTGTTCTATCTCCTGTTCTATAGAAGAACTTCAGGCTGATCTCATCCTTTTCATGGCTACTGCAGAAGTTTTTCATACAGGTTACAGGTTGGCAATACATAATGTATTTTTATCGATTTCTCACATTAGACCCCAGAATTGGTAGCAGCATTTTTACTCAAATGTTAAAAAAATTGTAAAAAAAAGTAATACGTTTTAGTTCTTTATGATTACAATTATTACAATGTTAAAATAAAGTATTATTACTATTAGTAGTACTACTCCTAGTACTACTGCTACTACTACTAGTAGTATGTATTTAATCCATTTAACGAGAACCCTTATGATCCCATTGCCTATTTTTAGTTCTTAGACAGAAAAACCTCTCATCACTTGATACTTGAGCTAATATTTGACATTATTAGCAAACAGGAAACTGTCAGCCTGTGTACCGAGCATAAACCCATGAAACCAACTTTACTTGAACCAGAATCATTTAAAACATACTGGTGGCTCATGGGTAACGACCGGCCCAGGGGATGTGGCTCCTGGTCCAAATCTTTCTAATTTCCAATAAACTAGAAAACCAAAGCATTATCCTTCTGAGATCGGTATATTCTATAGAGATACACACATATTGAGGAACCCTGCAATTACATTAAATTATTTAAGACGATGCTACAGAATTCAGAGACTAACTGATATTAAAGATAGTCGATGCTCATGAATGATTGAATGAATATGCTAATACACTAGATTATCCTGTACTCCCATGAAACAGAATGTTGAAAAACATATATATATATATACTTACACTTAATTATTATTATTATTTTATTTATATAGCGCCAACAATTTACGCAGAGCGTAATACAATACATATATTCAATGGGTCTGACAAGACGAGAATTGACTTTCTTTTACTCCAGAGACGGTATAATAATAGTAACATCTGTTATCTTGAGTTCTTTCAGTTACGATGTGACGTAATACATTCACACCTGGGGTACGACTTAAACTCTGAACCTTTCGCCTTAATAGTGCTAATTGGGGTCATTCTTAATTTTTGGCTTTTATTGTCCTGTTAGACTTCCTGGTCCGTGTTCTCGACTCATTGTCTTGTCTCCTGCCCTGACCTCATTGTTTATATTGGATTTTCCTCCCGTTTCATCCCAGTTGACATTTGTCATTTAATATTTGTTCCTGTCTCACAATCAACGTAACTTTTTCTCAAGTCTATGTGTTCTCTAGCGGCTACTCAATCAAAAGGGCTGAACCCCAGCGTATGGATAATAGCTTCTGTGAGACACACATGGAGGTTTCTCCACCCATCTGGACCCCTACGTTGGACTATATATCATCGATAAACCCTATGCGGCTTAGAATCCTTGGAAAACTGGACTACCGCGCCATTGTTGACCTTGCATGCAACTTGTCCCACTTACATCATGGTTCCTAGCCCAGAGAATCTTCACCGTTACCCGTTCTACCAGATTTTAGGGCTAATCCCCACCAGATAATGTTGCAAACGCTAGAGTTTAGATTTCTCTCACAGCGATTAGACCGCGGGTCATATCGTGACTCAACCTTACGGACAGGCCTGACAAGAGTGTATTTGTTATTTTAAGTTGCAGCTATTTTTGCAGAACACAAAATCCATTGAAATACAAATGAATTCCATTTCTGGAACAATGACTTCTTTACATGTGGTGCTGGTCTAGGTTAGGAACCTCTGACCTTTGTGCAAAGCGAGCCTTTGAGTTTGTCAGAACACATCCTGATTGAGTGGTTTATACTCTGCCATGGATAAAGGAAGCAGTTAAACGAGGGTCTCGCCATGGGCAAGGCTACCGAAAGAAGGGGGCTGAATAGACCCGGGGTCTTGTAAACCTAAAAGCATGTTTTAAAAATGGATGGGGCCATTACCGCTTGATAGGCGCCTCCAAGGTGGAAGCTGTTGGGCAAACACAAGGAGAAATTAGAGGGTAATTGGGGTTAGGTTACCTTATGTTTGTACAGCATTGAGAACCAAAAGAATTGATCAATCACACTAATTTCCGAAAGAAAAAAATCAAATAACTATTGCAGGCGTAGAGACCACACGGCTGTCAATCAATCAAGTATTTTTGACATCATGGAACATTTGTACCAATTATTATTATTATTATTATTATTATTATTATCATTATTTGTAGTAGTGTGTAGTATATATTAACCTTCTTGAGATAGGAAAAGGTGGAGCTTGTTCAGGGAGGTGTGGCTACATAAATACAAGGGGAGTGGCTAGTCCTTAGTGGGAGGAGAATGCACCAAGGAATCAGGACACGATGATGTCATTTGCACCAAATATATAGTATTATATATACATTATATATATACACTCAGCTAACTAAGAGGCGGGGGGTCCTGACATCACTTTTTAATTTTCCTTTAGGAATATAACACAACTCCAAGAAAAATAATATTATTTAACCTTTAATTATCTTTACGCAACTAAAAGAATGTGGACTTAACAGAGATAATCAACAGGTACAAATGTTACACCTTTATCATTTATTAATTATTATTAACTATTATTTTACACCTTCTGTAAAACCCCGTAAAATACCAAACCTTCCATGGTCCTTAGCCTTGGGTTACACAAAAGAAAAAAATACTATATATATTTTTGAATGAATTGATGATTTGTATTATTAAGCTTGTATTTTATCTACTGAATACATTAAAGCCAAAAAAACCCAGTTTGGTTCGAGAGCAAAGGGTGAAACCCCAAAGATATCTCGTGACTCCCACGACGAGCTCCAGGCTAATGGACCTTCCCATTTGCCTCCTTGTATCCCAATCGACTGAATATTTTTCTATCAATCATAGATTTCCGTTTATCTACGAATAACCAGTAGCTTCGTTTTTGTGCCGAAGACGCCGGAATGCGGTTCTCATTTATGCTTTTATGAAAACCAAACAAAAAAAAGTCTTACGTAGAAGGAGATAAAAGTATCATCGACGGAACCTGCAAGAAGCAGCAAACCTATACCAGCTAATATCCATCAATAAATAAATATTCCTTATCTTACTCCTTTCCCACGAAAGTTTTATGCCTATTATAATATATATACATGGCAGTGATTGTTCATTTATCACTTTTACTGGCCTTAAGTCTGATAAGCGAGTGGGTAGAACGTGTTCTGGAATAATCAGCCTTAAGCGAAGAACATTCTTCAGGAATATGGTTACATAGTTATCAATTAATTTGTTCAAATCTCAAGGACACTGATATGCTTGGGTAGGACTCGATGTGCCGTGGAGAAGTTTACCTTTTTTCCCTTCTTTTTTTTTTTGCGAGAAGAGACAAAGAAGACGTCTTACTGTTAACGTCAGGTTAATCCTTACGGTGCAAGAGAGGCCAACAATGCATCGAGGGGTTTAAAGGTTATGGAGCCTGAGTTCATCTATGACATGAAGGGTCCTTCAGAGATGAAAGTAAGTCCTAGGAGAACATGTGATACTTGACCCGATGGGTATGTAGGGGCGTTATTAATAAAACACAAAGCGATTCATGAAATTAACCATTTAAAGTGCTTGCGTGTGACCGCTTGCTTTCATGACTGTAATGGAATATACTTTCCGAATCGCTGGAAGTCTTAATTACAATAGATGCTTGTTTTCCAATATCTTGACTCTTTTGAGTTTCGGTACAAAAAAAATAATGCATGGATAAGGGTGGATAGTTATAAAAAAACTATGAAATCAAAATCAATCTCGTTGAGTGTCTAACTATAAACACAGAATGAAGGGCTATCCTATTAGATTTCTCTTCTGGGAGGCACAAGGTAGACCTACTAGAACTTTAGGCAAACATTTAAGCCATTTCCCCCAAAATATGGTAGTCCCAAGCAGCGTTCGACTCGAGTAGACTACTCCAGAATCATCGGACCAGTGTAATGAAGAATACATCATCTGGTCCTGATTTGGTGGCCATTCTGGCAAAATGTATGAGGAGCTTTGGGCCCTGGAGCAATTATTCATGAAGGGTCCCGTCTCTGGATTTCCTGCGTTTAGCAAGTTTTCTGCCTATTGCAGTTTTTATTTCTTTTTGTTTTAGTCTTTCCTCCCTCTTTTGAAGTATCACATGCTGACATCTCTATCGCTTCCTTTTTTTTCTACTACCTTGTCTGTCTTTTACATTTTTTCATCCACTTTCTAATGTCTGTTCTGCCCCAACCCACACATATGTATACATGCACATATACACATACATATACACATACACACACATATACACATATATATACACACAAACATAAACACATATACACATACATATACACACACACACACATACACACACATATACACATATATATACACACAAACATAAACACATATATACATACATATACACACAAACACACATATATATTATATACACACAAACACACAATATATACATACATATACACACACATATACACATACATATACACACAAACACACACATATACAC
>VKOC01020294.1:0-43037 GCA_009364415.1 Spea multiplicata
GTGTGTGTGTGTCTGACTGTGTTCATAGCTTCCAAGTTAAAATTATTTTTTCTTACTCAAATTTCCTTGTTAAAATGGGGGTGCGTGTTATACACCAGTGCGTGTTATACGCCGACAAATACGGTATATACACACACACATAAATACAGCAGAGTGGCATGGAATGGTAATTACTGTAGAAATACAAGAGCTGGACAGGGGTACACATTTCAAACAAAACCATAGAAAGCTAAAAGCACACATTAAGTAAAACAAGGTATAAAAGGTATAAAAATAACTGCCTGCATTATGTACAGATGTATTGTTCTATTCAATTGTAACTTACAAGAGCATGTTCATGTTGTCCTTCTGTACGTCTAAACACGAGTTAATGTTATTTTCAATTTTGCATATGGTCGGTTTTAACGTTACGGCTAATTTTAACCCTTCCTATTGAACGACAAGATGTCTATAACTAAAATATAATATAGCCTGCAGTACTCTATGCTACCAAGAGAAGGCGCTCTTGTACTTTGTAATCAAAGACATTTTTCACTGCATTACATGCGGGACATTTTAAAACGGAATGTACTTTTAATGTGCGTTATATACAGTATCCTTATACAAGCCACTCTTAAAATGAATAAAATACATTTTTATAATATGCAAATGCTGAAGCTAACATTATATGCCAACATTTTAATTTAAGAGAGAACTTCATCAGAGCAAAAATAAAATAAAAATAACAGGCTACCTGCCTTATTTTTATTTTTTTTATCATTTGGATTGTGCAGTACACAATCTCCTGACCTGATGCACCTTCACTACATATGATTTTGGTACGCCCCGTCCATATTCCTAGAGATAATTATGGGATGTGTGGTTCAGCAGCAGTCTGGGAGGTACGGTACAGTAACAATACAATAGGACTTTGTATAACTGGGATTAACGCCAGCGATTTCTATTTCAAGCGATTTTTGGAGGGGGGGGGGAGCATTTTTATTCTTACAAATCATCAGATATTAAGCAGCTCAGATCCACAGGGACAAGAACAACTGCATGAACAATTCCTGTAATCTGCTTTACTTTCCTTCTAACACAGATATTTTATTGACTTGCATAAGGGAAAGTCAGATATGGACACAGTTACACTCCTATCAAAATGTTAAACACTTACTGGTGGGTTTAACGGTAACTGAAAAGGTTGTCTAGATGCAGAATTGGTGGCAGTCATAACGAAACACTTGAAAAAGTTACATGTATGATACAGATGCTTTGATGGAAACAAAAGGGTATATTGTGCAAGGCTTTCTAATCATCACTAGGCTAACATGCAGGGTGAAAAAAGTATTACTCGACATTTGGAAATCACTCACCTGTCAGCCATCTGAGGAATAATATAATGCCCATTTTTATGATCTTGAAAAGAAAAGAATAGAAATAAGGAATTATCAACTGCTTAATTTTACAACAGAAAAATCAGGGTATTACTCATATATACAGTATATTATATATATATATACACACACACAATGCAGTTTTAAGTGTACTTGCTATGTTACTGTAGATTTCTCTCTCTAGATGTTATGACTTCACACCTTCCATTCTCACTAATGCTTTCTGAGCATCATTTGTCCAAACAAGCTGCACGATCAGACTTTTCCAAAGTGTTAAATGTACATTGACGGGTCGGCTCATTTAATAAATGCAGTCTAACAAACCAAAGTGCCAGCGGTGCGCAGATCCATTCCGGGCTAAATTAAAGGTTCATTGGATTCTAAAGTGCTGAAGCAGACATGTGTTCTATTCAGCTCCAGAGAGCAGTTTATTTCCCAGCACAAAGTTCCACCTACAATATGCTGCTTAATTATCGCACTTACCATAAATACAGTTATCTGCTTTCATATGAGGGATGCGTTTTTGCTACCGCACAGTTTTGCGCATGTATGCTACAGATGAGCACATTATTTATTATTCCATCTCCGACTGTCAGAACCCAAAGTAAATAAAGCCATCATCATCAGGGATAATTGAGGTTTTTGACAAAATTAATTGGACTACATTTTCGAAGTGTAAATTTTCCTGATGGTTGAAATGTATACATGTGCTCCTTCCCTACATAAAACGATCAGCTAGGGACGCTCAGGTGGCCCAGCGACAAACTCACCTGGTTTGCGTCCGCAGAGGTAAAAGGCCAACCTGTCTGTAAGCTCGTATTGACACTCCACCAGTCTGTCCGCCAGATCATGGTGACCTGCCTGCCTGCAGAAAAGAAATATCTTTGCTCACTCTCATGGGTGGATTGCGGATCAAGATCAAGACATAATTAGCATCGGCATGAAATGAATAGTTTTGGGAGGTTAACTTTAATGGTTTCATGAAAGCATAATATTACCCATAATATTACCTATTTATTGCAAGGCTTTCTACAGCAAAATTCTATCTTAATATCTTGGAGTGTTGCCTGCTAATCATATCAGGCTCAGGACATTCATTCAGAATAAAAAAGAAAAGACATTGGGAATTTTTGGTGCAAAGTTCAAGAGTGGTCTTTTGGTAGCACAATCAGTAGGATCATTCTACTAACGGCAGACGATCACATTTCAAAATCTAATCCAGACCCACCTTTCATTGATAACTCGCTTACAGAACAGAAACCCGCCAGGATGCCCATACCTGCCGTAATCAATGGGTGTCCTGCCATTCACATCGGGCGCCCCAGGATCGGCTCCGTAAACCACCAAGAGCTCAGCCTGGAGGATCTGTCCAGCTTTAGCGGCTACGTGCAAAGGAGTAGTGCCTTTCTCCTAAAATAACAAATGCAGCGTTTCAGTCGTTCTGATGCTTCGTGTCAAAGACTCAACAATCAAAGCATTCGCTGCAAAAGACAGAGCGGAACTGTGGAAGATAACAAACGTCATATTTCATTCTGCTGGGTCCTCTGCCAGTGAGCATTAATTGATATATTTTTGCAGCAGATTTACCTATAACTGCAACTGATGTGCCGGGATATGTTGTAAGGTTTCATCTGAGCAGTTAATTAAAAGCAATGTTGCATTTAAAATATTTTTTATATAATATACACACACAAATTAGTTTAAAAATTGTCAATTGAGATGACTGTTATTGCCTTCCTAATGACAAAATGTCAGAGGCTCACAAGGATGACCCCTTTTTAAGACAGTTTCAAGCAAAAAGTAACCTCATAAATTGAAGTTTAACACACAGAATCAGACGGCAGAGAAGCATTCTGTTAATCTAGCTCACGGATTGTACGCAGGAAACTTCAAGGACGTTATTACCGGGTGAAAAAAATTGGCTTGAGCACCAAGAGAAAGCAGGCGTAAGCAGGTCTCCAGGTTCCCAGTTCGCACGCTGGAATGAAGTTGCTGTTAAAAAAAAATAAAAAAAAGAAAGAATTCAACATTAAGTCAACAGTACAACCCAACATCGTATACTCCAAGTGAGGAGCCTTCAGCGTGGTCACATCAGAGCTGATGAACCAATTCTAAAACCGTCCACGGACAGCACTAAGACTACGTTCTTTATGTAATAGCATATGTATAAAATTAATTAAATGTGTGTTGGGATATCACTAGTAGGACCTTTAAATAGCACATGGTCTAGCTCACTTAACAGCAGCGACCTGATCACTTGCTTCTAAAAATGCTTACTCCAATTTAACAGTTTATATTAAGGATTGTTTTATTCCACATAATCTCCAGATGTCAAGTTAAATGCAAAAACTGTGACGGGAGTTTGCTCCAAACTATCACATGCAGCAGTCTCTTCGGCACTGCAGTACTAGCACACCCAGCTGCCATGCGGATGAATGAGCATCTGAATGCACTGCAGAGGAAAAGAATGGCGCCGTTATAAAGCTTCTGCTAAATGCAGTATTGTGTAGATCTTATTAGCAATAGTAAGACACAGTTGTCTGTTCGCTTAACAATAGGAATACTAAAATCTTATGGATCCCATATGTGCAGCTTTATATCAGCAGAATTTATTATAATTATATTAAAGCTATAAAACTGCAAATTCTATAACTCTACCTGCAAATAAACCCCCCCCCCCTAATGTGAAAGTCATTCCTTTAATTGAAACTTGGTTACCCAGCTTAAATAAAGAAGATGAGATTTTATTGGTAATTACCCTAATTTACGGATCCACTACTTCCACTCCTGTCAAGCTCAATACTAAAAATGCTACTCAGCTGCACTAAGAGGGGGGGGCACTTCAGACATCATAGGCACTTTGAAGCATATGATTGCTGAGTGGCCTCGTTATATGTCCCCTGGGTTCCCTCTTGCACACATGCACCATCACCCGGGTACTTGGCTTGCAGATCTGTTCTGGCCAAACAAGATTTAAACTACCGGCCGCTGATTGGCTGCTTTACGGTGGAGCTGCAGCTTTTTCTAAATGTAAGCAATTTATTTTAATTTTAATAAACGCATGGTAAACTACTTTAATATGTATTCTTCTTCATTGAGGAGACACTGCACAATGGGCCCTTTATAGCTTTTAGGAATTTGTTGAAATTACCTATGGTTCGGCTACCTATGGTTCACCATAAGGAAAGTATGGTGATTGTTCCCCTAGGAGACACATAAGAGGTGGGCTTCTGATACACGTGCCCTGCTACTTTTCATTTGTGAGCATCTTTAGATGGGTTCATTTAGACTGCCGACAGAGCAACTTTAATGAACGACCAGGCTGCTAACAATCGGGAAAACTACTCTCTTTCATAAATACTCCAGATAGGAGGGACTTGGCATCTAACCTAGTGAGTCCACATAACATGGTGGAACTGGTTGCTTCTTTTTCCACTTGGAATTAAAATCCAATGAGTTGCTAAGATCTGCGAGGAATTGAACAACTCGGTTAAGGGTCTATACCAGATGTTATGAGAGATGAGACAAAAGACGCAATTTGTGACTATCCTGGTTTTATAAAATAAGCCACATCTTTTAATACCAATATTGATGTTTGAATGAATCATACAAAATAAAACCTGGGAGTTTATAATAAGATGTAAAGGGCAAAAATAAAATGTATCAATATTAAAATGTAAGATATGGGGACCTGTACCCTGTAGCAAATTCACTTGTCAACGCATCAGAGGATCATTTCTGTGTAGGCACAGCAAATGGAAATGAGACTTAATCCTAAAAGGAAAAAAATGTTACCTTGCTAAGGTCTTTAGCAGTCACTCCATCATCATCACGGCACGGTAATTTGTGTACAAAAGCAAGCATCTGATACTTGGCACGGATGAATTCTGATTTTGTTGGGCTGGGTGGGAGAATTTAGGACAGTTAGATTGTTTATGGCTTCCTTATGTAATGCTCAACTATTAATGGGCTCTGATACTTACTGTAGCTTGTCTTGGGGATTGGCCTTGCGTCGACCACTCTGAACCTGCGCAGGATCCAGTAGAGAGTGCTCCCAAATAGAGTTGGCGCCATTGCTGGCCAACATGTGCACCATCTATCAGGAGTGGGAAGGGAGGTAGATCAGTGCAAAGAAACAGAATAGACTTTCCATACAGGAATCCCATTGAACACATTTTATATGATGGGATCTCATTTGACTCTATTACAATCTTGCACACGTGAGCCGATATGGGACAGAGCACATGGCGTGCACACAGTCCCAAGCAGGTGATATATTCACTGAAATCATCCCATGCACTTGACACGGGAAACATGCTAAATGCATAAAGCAGATGTAGTGCATGTGGTAGATAACCATTACCTACCACATGCACTAAAGTACATACATATTTTTGCTTATACATTTTCATGTTCACTAACATATGCATGAGAAAAGAAAAAAATGTATACACCATGTAACGGTTCAATAAAACTTCATGTGTGGGGGGTTTTTGCTTTGTAATGAAACTGTTTCTCCACTTAATAAGGATGTGGAAATACTTACTACCCACATGCATTTACCGAGATCGTACATGTTGGAACACACACACGCTTTCTTGCCAAAGTACTGTTTACAAACTCTAAATGAATGTGTGGCTGTTTCATTGAAGAAAACCTGGCATCGGTGGCATTATGATCCGTTTGTGAATACACACTACCGCTCAAAAGTTTAGGGTCACTTAGAAAGATCCTTGTTTTTGAAAGCAAAGCAAATTTTCTCCAATACAATAACATGAAATGGATCAAGAGTACAGTGTAGACGTTGTTAATGGTATTCACGTTTAAGAGGCTAATCCATCACTAGAAATAGTGGATGCCATTTTATTGACAGGCACATATTGTAGTTTATATAATAAGTGTGATTTCCCCCAAAACAGAAACTGTATTGTCGCGCAGTAAATTCTCAAAAGTAATATAAAGCATGGTTACACAGCTCTGATACATAGCTAGGACTCAGTGAACAGCGCAAGAGAACCCAAAGGCTGCATCCAACTAGAATATATGATTGTATACATACTTGCAAGAGAGAAGATGGCCACATGCTGTGCCGGAGATGTTTTACTATGGAGATGTGTCTTCCCAGGCTTCGGTGTACACTGCAGCACTCATCACAGATCAGGACTCCTCGGTTTATGGAAGCCCAACCGGGATCTGCACGTTAGAAAGAAAAAAACAGAGCAATGTTTTCAGGCAGATAGAGGAGATGAACAAGTTGGAAATACCCATAGAGAGCAGTGTGGCTACAGCATACTCTTCACAGCCAACTATCCAAACCACCTGTAAGAAAACCCTATGTAGAAATCAGATGGATTAATAAGCCCTTGTGATTTGTCTATGATAGTCCTAAACCTTTTGGATTTGTGCTCTATTCATCTATATGGACGAATCCTTTAATGACCTCTGGAAAGCGCTTAAATTCTATATATTTGTCCACATGGATCCCAGAGGACACAACAGTAAATTTCCAATTACCATTATTCATTTTCATAGCACAGTCATTCCACAGCGCTGTACAACAGGTAAACTGGGCATAACAGGTAGTGCATAAGAATTTGAGAGTCACTAAAACTAACGTTAAAATACTTGTGATTAAGAACATTTTAAAATATGCTGTTGTAGTTAACAGAGCAACTTTAATTAGTTCTGTTTTATTGCATTGATTACCATCAGAAGGGCTGTGAGAAATGTATCTGACAGACCTCCCAAGACTGTCATAAACAAGTTGAAAGTTACAATGTTAACCCCTTTGCAACAACTGATGTGTGAGGCCCTCGTGAAAAAACACACAGTTAATGACACTTGACGTGCCTGGAACGTCATGTGGTGAAATGATCAATCGCTTCCTTTGCTCAGCCAGTGTTGCTGAAATGCCTTAATATTGAGGCCTTCAGCAACACCAAAAAAGTATGCATGGTTGCCATATGATCGCTCTCTGTAGCCGGCATCCTTTTTAAATATGGCGCTGGCAAGAGCGTTGGGGGAAGTTGCTGGATGCCAGCAACATTCAATGAATATGCTGGATGGTCACAAGGGGGGTGATTTAGGGATTCATGACATATCAATGCTACAATGTCACCATGAATTTTGATTAAACAAATTATTTGGAAACCAACCTCATCTGATAACTCCGATCACTCAAGAACGCCCGCTCCTATTTTAAACACAGTAAAATGCCATGCAAATTCAACCCTAATATGCACTTAGACAACAAACTATGGGACTAGGCTATTCTTTTACTTCTCATATAGTAATCCACATTGTAATATACCTCTATATAACTCTATACAGTGGTCTAGTATTAGCACCCACTACTACTGCAGAAAAGTGCATACGTTTTGTAAAAACTTTTCAACTGCATGGACTGAAACAAAAAAATATTACAATGGCTGTATTTGGGCCAGAAATTACAAAAGATACACACTTTGCTAAAACTTACTTGGTAAGGATATTGGTGCTAAATCAAGAAGCCAATCCGAAATTTAATGGGGGGGGGGGCGGGGCAGCAAACTATCTTCCGGGGGGGAGTCAAATGGGCTAGTAACAGACAAAACACTCCACTCATTCATTCAAAAGGGACATAACTGAAGCTCATAAGAATGACCATCGGGTGGATCCAGTTGTTGCATAAATGCTGCCTACAAGTCCACATTACTATCTTCACCCTTGTGGCCACATTTGAAACTACAATTAAAAGAAGGGACAAAAAAGCTAATAGTAAACTCAGATTAAAGCAGTCCAGAGGGTGATTGCCCTCTTAACCATATGGAAAAATAGTTGGCCTCTACAGCAAATATCTAAGGTTAGAACGTTACAGAAGGAAGCGATGCAGTATATAGCGAATGTATATATGCACCCAGCACCCTGGGACACACCGTGCTCCTTATAGCTGAATACTCAGATGCTTATATTTTGCATAGGCGGTATCCATAACTTTGGACATATAGGGTACAAATAAATCAGATCAACCACACATTGATTTTTTTTTATTATTTTAACAGTGCTCTTGCAATTTAACTCTGTTACTAAATTCAGCATTAGAAATACCATTCATAATGTCACTGAACGCCTAAACGCTTCCAAGAAGGTATGACATCACCAAGAGGATGGTGGAGAGTGGAATCGCATCCCGTCAGGAGTCATAAAGGTTAACACTATAAGGGAATAGGTGTTTGACTATCCTGTATCCAAGACAAGCCCAATGACTGATGATTAAGGCCCGAGTCTTTACAGCAAGAGAAACAGGCAGACTAGATGGGGGCCATCGGTTCTCCCAACAAAATGTTTCCATGTAAATAAATTATTAAGCATGTAAAACTTTGCCTCAGTTGTATCTTTTCAGGGAGTGACATGTCATGTGACACAAAAGCAGGCACTGATAGGCTGTTGGCATGGAAACCAATTTTTTTTTTTTAATTTTTATTTCTTTTTCTTTTTTTTTTAACAAACACTGCGAGGATCTGCCATGGTTTGTTTGCTTAGTATATTAGAGTGCAATGGAATTAAACCAATGTTTATACCAAACTGTAGGGTGTTCTAAAGAGGGGACACGGACGACTCCCAAGGAGTTATTTTATTTCAAGGAAATGTAACAATACCAACTGTAATAGAATGAATTCTTAGTTTATCCAAAGCCTTGGTGTGGAAGATATTGCCATAGAAACACAAAATCGCACAAAGAAATGTGCACCGGCACAGGGAGAATCAGTAATCCTTCTATATATAAAACGCAGACTTTGAGATGACTCTTCATTCCATATAGTGCTTTAAAATACAATACATATGAAAACCAATAGTTTTGCAGGTACCGCATTAAAAAAAGAACTACAAAATAATGACAAAAAAATTAGCAGCCATTTGCATTTTTATAATACTGTTTGTTAAGTTTCAAGACACTGCAAGGCATTAGTGCGGCAGCTTTGAGTCTACTCACAGAATGATTATTGCTTTGGCAAGTCATGGCAAGTTGTGGACGGCTTACGCAAAATGAGACTCAACTCAGTTCTTGAAAGTGTAAGAAACACAGCAAACTGTGACAAAGACACAAGATCAAAGGATTACATTCAGAAACCTAACAATACCATCTGGAGAAAATTGCTGGTAGGAAAGGGGTTAAATTAACCATATACTATGTTCTAAAGGACATTCTCATTTTAATTATTTTAGTGTGTATTGGATTCTAATGCATTCATTTTGGATGTTGCTGTCAGAAAATAAAACTTCTGTCCCAACATCCTCCCCAGACTGCTTTTAGTTAGAGGAAGCATACTTAGGTATGCTTCCTGCACCTTCCATATCAACTACCTCAAAATCAGAGCTCAGCCTGTATCATACAAGTGGTAGGGCAGTGGTTTTTTACACTTCACCCTTTGACCAAAGGTACAAAAACAAATAATGGGAAGTCTGTGTGGCGGAATGAAACCGTACAGAATTTTATACAGTTTTAAGACATTTTAAACAATGAGGTAATTCAGAGTGACCAGCGCAAGACAGAGCCTGGTTCTTCTACTTAATACAATGTAAGGATTGTGGGCAACTTGTCAAATTGCCCAAAAAAGGCAAGTGTACCAATAATTACAAGCAAATCTACTCTATGACTATGACACATAGCAGTGATGGACAAAATCACTTACTCTGAGATTCTCCATTGTCAGAGTCTTTAAGGAACATATAGTAGATTTTTTTTTGTTTTGTTTTTTTTACAAGCTATCGGTAATTGGTATCGGTGAGTACTTGACAAAAAGTATCGGTACTTGTGCTCTGTCTCAAAAAAAATATCGGTGCATCCCTAGTTACTTCTGATACTGGGTGAGAAAAGCTTGCTAAACACTTAGTTGAAGCGAAGAGTCGGTGTTGTAGAACCTTAAGAATTCCAACTGAGAAGGCAAAAGGCAAGAACATCAAGGACAAGAGCTACCATTGAAACACAGCAACACAGCTGGTACAAGACACATTACAGACTATACAATATTTTATGAAAAGGCATGTGCTAACAAGAAGCACCATGAAGCAAAAGGAATACAAATGTTTGAAAGTAAAATAAAACCATCAAACACGACACTGACCCTATGACAAAGGGGGTCATTATCCACAGAAATAAGATTTCAGCTGTATTACTAATGCTCCACACGGAGGACTATTTATTATGGCACATAATGCAGTTTGACATTTCTAAGAACCCCTTGTCCTCTACATTTGACTAGAGAGAGAACAAGGAAGAACTGAATTAGATTTTAAAGCGAAAGTAGGGAGAAAAATGGATATAAAATAGGAAATGAATCTTCTGACAGCCTCTAAATCAGGCAAAGAATATGGGGATAAACTTTTCCAGGTCTGAGCTTAATGGAATGCGACAACAACTACTGGCAAACATGGAGCAGATCTCACTGTAACAGGTCCACTTTTGATAAAAAGAAGTACTTTCCTGAGATAGAAGCTGTAGCCCTGCAGCCGCCATCCCCATGCATGGAGGAGCCGGTGCTGGAGCGGCAGAGAGGTGAATGCATTACACGAAGATTCTGCAGAACCCCCCTCCCCCATGCATCAAAATCTAAGGAGACCACTCAGCTATTGTACGCGTTAAAGTGCATATGGTGGCTGGAGTGTCCGTTTAAATGGTGGCTGTACTATGTTACACACACACACACACACACACACGTTTCCTAAAACAAATCCCCTTCTTACTATCCTGCTGACTGTCCACAGATTGTGTGTATTACAGCATATAGAGTACAACACAATATCAAATATAGAATTAGGTCCACCAATTTATGAAATGCAATAAAGAAACACACTTTGTATTTGAAACCTATTTTAACCCTACATCTGTTCTTCGGAAAAAGAACATAGGGGATTCGTCATTAAGGTGTTTTTTGTGAATTTTGACAGCTTGTACATGACAAAGCACGCATTTCTGAACTTTAAGCAGACTTGCTCGAGGTCAGAAAAACGCATCAGTCTTAGATGCATGCTGTGTATATTGAGCGATGTATTCACACATAATGGAGTCATTTCTAGGTAACCGTGGAGTGACCTGCCCATCCCTTACACTCCATCGCGTTCCAGCAACAGCCAGGAGTTATTTTCCAAAGCAAGGAGTTCAGGCATATCTGCAAAACGAGCCATGACAGTTACTTCCAGTCCTACTTTCAGATATTCAAGCCGAATACCATGAGCTACACCAATAGCAACCATGGTCAACACAAGTAAATGCCCCTCTCCCAAAAAAAGCTAGAGAAACTGTGATGAACACCCATAGCAGAGTAAATCAATATAAGAATAATGTAAAAGAACACTCCACCCCATCATACGCACTTTAACGCAGTAGAGGAGAGGTCCCTGTAAGTTTCCATTGCGTCCCCCATGTAGCTACACGTGAGTCATGTAGAATCACCATATATATTTGATCCATTTCCCTATTTTCCACCTGGGACATATGTTTGGCCACACAAACCTCCTAGTACGTGACCTGCTTACCCCCAGTCAGCTCCAGCGCTGGCTCTGTGAATACCGAGCGCAGGGTTTGTTCACAATCCTATGGGAATGCAAGGAAAGTGCGCCAACTGATATCAACGGAATGCTTTCCTGCCACCGACTGCCTGTTTTAAAGCAAGAATTGTCGGATTACTGATCAGGAGGGCCGCTGTAGCTTTGAAGTGGCCGCTTCTATCTTGCTTTTGAAGAATGCATATAAAACTACTAAGAGTACTATTATATGCATTCTCCTTTAGTGGGGCAGCCAGGGACAGTTACTTATAACGTGCAGCCAGCAATTACTATTCTACTGAACTGCATTGTATCTATTCTGCTAGCGCAGGCTTGTGATCTTTTTATTGGGCTCCACGCACCTGTTCATAATTCTGGCAAACACCACTTAGGAGACCGATCCCATTGAAGTATAGTCCTGGTGAAACACAACGAGCTGCAGCATGGATGTCTGCAGTACAGAGACCCCTCTGGGACATAAAAGGTTAACAGCACAAAGTATATTTTTGGAATCTCTGTGTCACAAGGCAGGAAGCTGTGAAATCAATGCAGAGCTATTCCATCAGGAAGAAGTGGCTAATTGCACGCTAACTGCGGCAATAAGTGCTGCATATTCAATAATCCATTGTCCACTTTAGTGCCATATTGGAATCCTATTAGAACAGATCTTGAAATGCTGTTCCTTGCGGCAGCTTGAATGTCACAGGACAAGCAGGGAAGCACAATGGGGTTTTTTGAAATCTCAGTTGTAATAAAAGGTATCCGGTGGGCAACGGCTTTTATTTTTCGGCAATACCTGCCATACGTTATTAAATAACCCTTGCCTAAACCCAATCTGTTCCCAAGCTTCCAGATGTCTAGGTTTCTTATATTACTGGGGTATTCAATTTAAGCATACCAAAACCCAAAATGCAGAATTACGTCCTAAAAATAGTCACCACTGTTAAGACGCTAGAACATTATATGATCAGGGTCTGGGTTCCAAAAAGAAGTAGGTGGCCATTTGGATCATGGTGGAACGCATGCATTGGTGTAAATTCGTACAACTTAGCAGGCATACACTTTTACATCAAAAAAGTGCGGTGTCTAGGCAAGCAGTCATTTTAATTTCGCCACATCTAGACGCCCTCTCTGTTAATTGGAAATCTCCCACTTAGTCTAATAGAAACACGTTAATTTTATCGCTTAACTGCCGTATGCGTGAATACAAAGTGGCCCTATGACGTCACACGGCTGTCTACCAGCAGGGCAGCCTGCCGAAGAACTTTCTATAGAAAACCAGCAACTGGGAGATCAAATAAAATGCTTGAGGAGACTGGAAACAGAAACGATGCTGTGTTACCCCCATTTGGAAGGACTGACAACACGAGGTGCGCATTAAAAGTGTTGGTCCTATCCACTGGACAGACACTTCAAATAATGGAATTCTCTATAATAGGGACACATTTTGGATTCACTATACTTTGGAAAGTTTTAACTTATCAGTTATGCAAAATATGTCTATTATTGGCAATACATGTCTTCGTGTATGGGGTGCCAGACATCAGCGCAGGCAAGTAATAGCAATGATTAAGTGTAGCTAACAATGGATTTACAGAAAGTGTAAAGAAGAACAGGTCCAAGGCAAACATCAGAGGCCAACATAGGGGATTTAAACATGCATGGGGTGAGCATAAAGATATCTAAGATGAGTCCAAGGACTGATTAAGGTTAAAAGTAGAGTCTCTACAGAATGAAAAGCGGGGGGCAGACTAGATGGACTGAATGCTTTTATCTACAGTGAAAATCAATGTTTCTAAGTTACTGCAGGTTACCAGCACACAAGCTGGAACATTAGGGAGAGCGAGGTCTGTCGCTTCAGACCTCGGCTTCCGTGCTCCCCAATCCGATGGGGAAAAGGGTAGTGTATGTGTATGTTCATGAGCAGGTGTTTGTAAAGGCAGGGTATGTGTATGTGTGTGTATGTGTTTGTAAGAAGCGTATGTGTATGTTCATGGACAGGTTTATGTAAAGACAGCGTGTATGGGCAGTTGTATGTAAGTGCAATTCATGTGTGTGTTCATGGGCAGTTGTGTGTGTAAGGGCAGTGTATATGTGTGTTCATGGGCAGGTATGTGTAAAGGCAGCGTATGTGTAAGACTCAGGGGCAGGATTGAGGAGAATGCTATCCCCGCGTTTCATACATACATGATGCACCTAGCATGGAACGTCTGCATCTGCTCAAAGACGACAGTGGCACAAAACTGCTGCCAACATGCGAGCATTCTTACTGCTGGGAGGGGGAACGGAAGGGTTACTGCGGACTAACGCAGTTTTCACACTGTGAGAATTAATGGAAATGTCTTTGCTGAGAAACAAACTGTTCTCCATTCTCCCACACACTGCTGGGCCTTCCTCCCACCTACTTTATGGCAGCTTGAATATTTCAGGGTGATAAGAGACTGCTCTGAGATTGGATTGATAGGATTAGGGAAAAAGGCCTTACGATTATATATTTATTGCAAGCAGAGGATCAACATTTAAGAAAGTCTAAGGTTTTACCTATAGACAGTATAAACCTTAATTATGCACATTATATAAGAACATACAGTCCACTGGGACATTAAGAGCAAATTGGCTTCCTAGAGGTTTGAATGATAGGTCATAAGAAGCTGGAGGGGAATTTGCAGACAAGCTGAACATTTCAATTCACATGCGTATTAAAAAGAGCCAGCCCTAAGCTGGTCTTACTTAATGAAAGTGAAGGAGCGACCCCAGAAATCTCATTTTATTAAAGGGACACTCCAGCCATATGCACGATAGCTGTGTGGTCCCTTTAAATTTGCCACAGAATCACCCAATATGCATTTGCCCCTTTGCCTGCCCCTCAGCTATTTTCTGTGCCGAGGGGCAGGAAACATCGCCTTTCTACATGATATATGTCAGCCAATCAGTGGAAAGAACAGTCATACAATAGAGGAGGAGGAGGGCAGCTCCAGGGCTGCAGCTTCTAGCTCAGTTTTTTTGTTTGCAAAGAGTAAAACCAGCCATATAACTGGGCATTATGCGGGGCAGCTCAGCCCTCCTTGGCCAAGCAGTCATCTGTCTTATTTCCCCTCAACTTTATAATAGATTGTAAGCTTACAGTAGCGAGAGCCCCTGTTCTCTTACTTTGGTTCTCACACTCATTCTTCATAGAAAGCTTCCCACTAACCATGTTTTTTTTACAGAATATTTTCAGATAATTCAAAATGATGGTTTCTCATTGTTGTGATATCAAAAGGTAACTTCCGAAATTCATTCATTCCAAATCTTTCTTCCTTGGCAATACTCAACTTCACACCAGGGCATTTTAAGTGGATTCAGTATGAACGTGCGCATCGTCAGTGGGCAGTCCGATTACCTCGGTGGGGGGGGGGGCAGCCCCCAATTTAAAGGTGAAATTGAAGTGTCAGGAACCGCTCCCGCAACCTGGCGAGTTCCCAGGTATAGCGATCGTGAGGAGAAGAGAAGTACTTAAACAGAAATGTATAGAACATTAACAGTTTAAAAAGGGTTTAACAAAGCGTTACGTACTAGTTACATACATAATGCGTTATTAAATATGGTGCTTTAATGGGACACCCCAGTCGTATACAGCTTAATCCACGCGATAAAGGGGATTGTCGTGCTAAGAATGCATTAGTTCTTTTCCCATTCACATCGATTTACATGCTTATTCCACAGGGCTGATAGAGCATCTAAAAGGATGCCAAATCTGGACACGGGAGGAGTTCTGCTGTGGCTCTGAATCTGCGCATGTTTTATTAACGGGCAGGAACACACATATTAAAATATTTACAAAGTACTTTAGTATGAATTGTTCATTGGCGGGGCTGCACAAGGCATTAGGCCGTCCCTTTAAGGCCTAAGGCTGGCATTAGTTACTGTTTGTTGAGACTATGACAAGCTGGAAGTCATGTGACAATGACCTGACCTAGATTTTCCACCTGACATCAATACTTGAATAGGAAGCAAGTAATTTCCATTTGGATGATGACTGACTCAGTATATCACACACACCAAAGGAAGAAAAACAAGAAACAATAGAGCATCAGCACGCCAGTCAAGTCCCTGTAGGCGCCAATAGTAAATTCACTTTCACGTTTTTTTCCTCCCCATTTTAAATCCATGTTTCTTTGAAAGGGGAAGACATAATGGTGCAGGCATGCAGCAAGATCTTTATATGATGCTTGATCAAAAGAATTTAAGCAGAGGTCTGAATTAAAACTCACAACCCTTATCAGTGCCAGATAAATTACCGTGTGCGTTTATCCCGACCACTTATTAAAAACAAGTCAAACAGCTATTCATAGCCAATTATAAAAATATAGAAACGTACATTTTTCTGCATACTATACCATACCGCTGAACATTTCAAATGTCCGAAGAGGGAGACTTGCCTAAGCGGTGTGGCTAAAGAACTTTAATCTACGTTCATGACTTGGGTTCTACAAGCTTCCCAACAATTCTTCAAAAAAAAAAAAAAAGATGCAGATGACAGGAAATGTATGACTGTTAGGATGACATCAGGGTTACGCTGAGCCATACATTATTACAGCAGAGCCTCATTGCAGTTAGCTCTTTATAGTGGCTAAGTTGTGGCTTCACTACATATTATGAACGTCCAAGATCGATAATTTAATGCTGCAAGGACAGTTTGCATGGCCTGACATACAACATAGTGAAACCAGTGCAATCCTTCAGCGTCTCCTCGTCCATTATATCATCGCTATCCAGAAGCAGCTCAGCCCTCCTGGCTTGAGGAACATGCTAGTGTTGACTCCACGCATATTGAAGTGAGGGATTTGAAACTCAACTCACCTACAAACTCTCCTGTCAACTCAGCAAATAGATCTCCCTCCAAAGTAAAGTCAGTGGGATGAAGATGCAACTTTAACGCTAACTCTCTCCCAACTTTCCTTTAGCTAATAACCCAACCGTTCCTTTGGAGACAGGGGACTAATTAAACTGGACCACAGATAGTAAAGGTACAGTTTGCATACATTGGTGTATCATCATCATTCAGTTCTTTAATAGCACACTGCAGAGGTGGGAAGGAAAGTTGACACTTTTGTGTTTTTTTTCATGTTTCACGATTAGCCGAGCCGTTTTTTCTTTGATGTTCTGAACGTTTGAGTTTCTAGCAGCGTCTCCTTTACCAGCTGGGGTGGCACCGGCCAGCGTATTGACTCAAAAACACAAATTTGATAGTCACGCAACTGTATTGGCATAAGGACATTTGTTGCAATTTGCAGCATAAATATTTCTGCAAATATATATATAATTATTTTATTTATATAGTGTCATCATATTCCGCAGCGCTGTACAATGGGTAAACAGGGCATAAGCTCTGATCTCCAAGATGCTTGTAGTTCACGAAAGCTAGCGCTTTATTAGAGGATTGTGGGTAGGTGAACAGTGACATGAAACAGTCCATATAGAGGGATCTGTGTAAACCAATACGACTTTCTCCTCCCAGGAACACACAATTATCCAGCTGTTTTCTGTGATAAGCCACCTCCCTGTTATCAGCTATCCTGCTGCAGATAACGCACATTTTCTATTGTGTCATTTTCCACCAAATCAGCACGCCGGAGCCAACGGGAGAAAACAAATGCCGCTATTGTCTCGGAATCAATACGGGATATCGGACAAGTCTCAGCCCTTCACTAAATAGATAGATGTGTACTTCAGTCATCACGTCAGCTTCCCGACGACTTAAAAATACTCTTAATATTTGCTTTAAGTTCAGTAAAACTGTCCATAAATAAGACTATATATATGCACACAATATACATGCATGCACCCGGCTAACCTGTATACCATTGGAATAGCCATCTCCCTCTCTAAACAGTATGGGCACGAAAGGACTAATTTTCATACATAATTCATAAATCATTCATAAATTATACACGTTTAATGTCTACATGTCTGATTAGATGAGCTAGCTATAAGCAATCCATCACATACATTTGTACCCCTGAAAGCAGAGCACATGTAATTTTTGGGGTTGTTGCCGACTTCCCATTATATATATACCTACATCCATACACACACACACACACACAATATAAAGTTCAAGAAACGCTAATCGACAGAGACAAAAGTGAAACAAAAAAAGCGAACAGGGCCTAGCTAGTTAACCCAGCCATGACTTAAGAAATCAGCAGGTAAACTTTGAGACACGATTTGCTTTATTAAGTACTATCAAGAATTTCACAAAACCTTCCAGTAACTCCCAATGACTAGAGAAGTTACAAGTGATACCCCATTGTCATAACAGTTACTGGTTTTTAACAACCCATTTTTAAAGGGAAACGCCAGCCTCCTTACGCATATGACCATTGCACGGTCCCTTTAAATTGTCGACCCCCCCCAACACACTTGCTCTTCCGCACCCTACAGCTAAATGCTGCGTAGAAGATGTGTTTGGCTGAGCACATTTCCTGCACGGGATTTAAACTATATGAGCAAACGTATGTGGACACCTGGCCATCCCACATCCTAAAGCTTGTAGGACATCCCAATCAAAGCCCACAGACATTAATATGTAGTTGGTTCCCCTTTGCAGCTATAACAGCTTCCACTCTTCTGGGAAGGCTTGGAGTGTTTCTGTGGGAATTTTCACCCATTCATCCAGAACAGCATTTGCGAGGCCAGACAAGAATGTTGGACGAGAAGTTTGCTGTCCTCCTGTAGGTAGTTGAGCGACCTCCAGAAGGTAGTGCGTTCTCCTGGCATCTGCCAAACTCAGATTCAGCCATCAAGACTTCCAGATAGTGACGCGTGATTCATCATTCACTTAAGTCTAGTGGAGCAAAATGAAAATCATTCTTTCAACCGTCTCTATATCACTGTAGACAAGAAATTCTACCAATCGGACTTACATATTAATCAGCTTCCTGCCTCAATGTCCTCTCGCTTCACGCAGCCCAATTCTTTTATGCAGATCCATAAAAAACAGAGTGTAGCTCCCTGCTGCCGGTGGTACAGAACATGGGATTCGGACACAGCCATTACTTCCCCCCCCCCCATCGCCAAAACACCATTATATAGGTTTATTAAGGATTAGGAGAAGTGGCAAACGTCATCTGTCATCAGACCATGGCATATGGATTTGTGGGACTCTGTCCTGGACTCCATTCCGTTATCAGCACAGACGGATGGTAGGCGCTGTAATGCAAGACAAAGGAAAATACATAGAGCACCCCGGTGAATAATTGTTTTTTTAAATACTGAAATGCGTGTGCAGGAGCATTTTGTGCTCGACGGCACTATCATTAATAATCCCAGATGATGTGATATCGCCAGATCAAGGTTTGTTTTTGGCCCAGACAACACCCTTATTTATCAGATTAAATCTACATTATATTTCTTTCTTCCTTTTGAAGTTGAACAGTGTTGTTTTCCATGCAGCAGATTACGTCACTGCAGGCTTGATCAAGAGTCAAAGGTTTTCTGGCATACGAATCCCGAGAGCAGCAAAGCTTGCGCACCAGCTGTGAGAGTCACGCTGCCCCATAGCTTTCTAGGAACTGTCATGTGTAACAGAGACGACATGGACTAATAGGAAACGCATGCTCTGAACAGGCCCTGCTGAAATGGTTTTTTTTTATTTTTATAAACCTATGTTTTTTTCTTAAGGTAATTAACTATGGATCGGCTTGCTATAGTATGGTTGAAGATAATTATATGACACTTAAACTCTATCCCGGGTTGCAAAATAGGAAACCATATTCTTGTTGTGGCTAAACAAATCTCAGTTTCATGTAACCATACCTGGAAACTCTATGGTTTCGCCCCGGAGACTCTAGGTGAAGCCCCACTTCTCAGGGACACTAATTGGAAACTCTTTGTCCCAAAAGCTGCTTGGCAACACGCCCCACACCCCGGCCGCTTCCTCATTAACAATAACATGCATCCTGCAACACCGTCGTCAGTGGGCCTCATAGCCATTTCTTACCTACAGTAGAAGCCGTAGCTTCCCACTTCTCTATGGTCCAATGATTAATGCCACCAAAGCAGCCAATAAGGGCAGAAAAATTTAATAAAAATGGGAGTGTTTCCTGTGCAGGAAGTCTCCTTCCAGTAACTCCCAATGACTAGAGAAGTTACAAGTGATACCCCATTGTCATAACAGTTACTGGTTTTTAACAACCCATTTTTAAAGGGAAACGCCAGCCTCCTTACGCATATGACCATTGCACGGTCCCTTTAAATTGTCGACCCCCCCAACACACTTGCTCTTCCGCACCCTACAGCTAAATGCTGCGTAGAAGATGTGTTTGGCTGAGCACATTTCCTGCACGGGATTTAAACTATATGAGCAAACGTATGTGGACACCTGGCCATCCCACATCCTAAAGCTTGTAGGACATCCCCATTGCAACAAGAGAACCTTCATAATGACCCCTTTAATCCATACACATGTTTATCGTATTCTTTCAAATGTGCATTTCTCCTTTAAGGTACACTTCCCTGTTGAACTTTGTTCAACCAATTTACTCCAAGTTTTACTTGATGAGTGTCACCTACCCGCCGGTTCACTGCCATTGGCCTCACACTGACGCCAATGGGTCCCAACCCCATCTCCTTTGGCGGGGGCCTCCACCTGCCATTGCCGCTCTCGACAAGAGGGGTCGTCTCGCAGCCAGAAACTCCAATAGTCCATCTACTGTTACTGCTGCACTGGCTCCCTTAATCTTCAGCAGCCTTGCACACAGCCATGCCACACTCAAGATGGCCCCGGGTGTATGAATGTTATAGAGCAATGTCACTCCTTTTTGAATTTTGGTGTAAACTCTGATTTTGACTCCTTTCCTCTCAGTTCATTACACTTTGGCCTCTGATGGTTGTACCCATGCTTGTCATAGTGTATCCCATCCAAGGACATCATTACTATTGATCCAGCGTTTGACCTGACTTGACCTTGACTATTCTGTTTTTCTTGACCTTGGCTCTGATAACTCTGGCTCCCCAACTATGGCTTGTCTGGACTATCCTGCATGTGCACCTCTAGAGTCTGTCCCCATTTTGGAGGATCATCAGAAAGTCCCATGACTGCTGGAACCCAAAAAGCACAATGCGAGCAGGAACTCTTCTGAGGCCAAAGGGCTCTCTCTTGAGGGGAGAGCCACAATGAATGGTACGCTGAGAATGACAATGAAGCTTAATTACTTTACAAATGACCAAGTAGCTGTAAGCATGTTGGTCACATCACACCGTCTCTACCCATTTCCGCTCAAATCCTCCCAAATGCAAGGAAAGAAAATAGTTATATATCAATGTAATTTACATACAGCTAACAGGTCATCAGACAGTGTGCTTTTCTCCTGCCACAATCGTTTCTTGTGGTTTTATCACAGCAACAAAAAGCGCAAGAACATCCCCAGTTCACTCGACACAGAGGCCATTAAACATTAATATATCTTTACAAATTGTTCATGGAGCCGCAGCAAGGTGGTTTTCTACGCTGGTTGTTTTCGGACCTGCGCTAGCTTTACTTGTAACAGGGCTAAACAAACGACTAAAGCCCTGGAGCATACAGGGATCCCTCTTTATCAGGTCAATTTGAAGTGGGTTCCAAGCATCGGACTCGGAGATCACTATATTAGCGACATTGGCCCTTTCTGTCAGTTATAAGACAGCTCGGTGAGAAACGCATTTCGTTTACTTATTGCTCGCCATCTGCCTGCCGTCACAGAATAAGCGAAGAAAAGACACGTCGGGTGTGCCAGGCATCTGCTGTCAAACACAAGTACTGCACGTTTACTTAGAAGCGATCCCTATGCATTTACAGTTGGCAAAGGGACCGATTACAGAAACGTAGGGGGTTTCCCTCTCATAAAACCATAGAATTCGACGACGGTAAAGAACCATCTAGCCTGGCCGGTTTTCCCGATGTAGAGACTCTGACATTAAGCAGTCCTTGGTTTTGCCTTAGATTCAGGTTAAATTAATGCCTATCACATGAATGTTTAAATTCCCTCACTATATTAGCCTCTACCACCTCCACTGGGAGGCTATTCCACTTATTTACTACCCTCACTACACAGTGGTAGAAATGTGCTTAACCACTCATAAAAAGTATTTATTAGATCATAGTTCATTAAAAATGGTAGAGAAGTGTCACTATTGAAAGAAAACAAGAACACTTTTTAGAAGAACTTTTTTTTTCCTTTTTAATAAAACTCTGAAGTAAATTATTACATGATTCGCTGCTTAATCTGACAGCTACACGGGATTTCATCATAAAGTAATTAGACAGCAGACTAAATTGATGACTGCCCTTTTTTATTCCTGCAATAGTCTTTCAAGCGGTCAGATTTTAATTCAACCTATCAAAAAAAAAAAAAAAAAAAAAAAAGAATAAATCACACAAAAAAACTTCACAAAATGTGTTTCATCACGACGAGTAAATCACAGGATGTATAAATGCAAGCAGCACGGAAGACTCTTGGGGACAAGCAATAAAAACTCCAAGCAGCAATCTCTGCTCGTTCTCCGATGCTTACAAGTCCCATCATGCTCAGCACACTTATAGAAATGTATATAGAAAATGCCATATTACACAGCACAGTATGATGCAGGAACTTTAAAAGGCTAATAGAAGCCATTCACCGATCTGTGATGTCATCTGTTTTACTATCATCTGGTTATATACATACTGCGTAATATATATACTATATACACATATACTAATATATATATATATATATATATATACACACACACACACACACACACAAAAAACACTTTCAAAAGATGGTGAGCACTCAACCTCACGTTGAGGTTGATTGACAAGTATATTTCCAACGTAAAACTATTATGCCATGTCTCCATGATCACAGAGCTGCGCTGTCCGAATATCAAGCTGGACGCTCCCGAGAGAAGCGCACGGACCTGGCAAGATCCTCAATTTCTAATACAGATCTAAAGGGGGTCTTGGTGACCACGTAACAAACCTCGACTGAACAAGAGACTTTCTAAAGAAACCGGAAGACTCCTTTGTTAACCCTTTCAGGAGCAGTGAAAACCTGTGCTAGTTTGTGCCACGCCGTATGAGCCTGCAGGTTGTTCCCCACTCTCCTGCGCAGGACAGGAGCCTCCGCTCTATTAAAGAAATAGTTATGCAAAAAATAGCACTGCGGCTACTTTAATGCCACAAACCACCATCACTCAAAAACAATGCCCCTTCATTCAGACGGACCTTTGGAACGGATCTTAAAAAAAAAAATAAAAAAAAATAATCACATGACATTTAGTAGCCAGACAGATTCTTTTAGGAACCTAAAAGGGGAGATCAATATCCAAGAAATCAATAGAACACAGCACACACCGTTAGGCTCGAGCGGTTAAGTTGGAACAGCCGTAGTATCACCAGTTTGCATCACTATTGCTGCCAGCTCTACTGGAATGCACCCCACGTAACTACTACATATAAGTGCATTTCAATTGACCACGACTTTCTTTCCCCATCTGACATTTGTCCAGCTTCCTAGAGCTAAACAAACTAAAATACAACGTAACACAGAACATTGCTCATTTAACGATACATTGTACAGGGTGAGCCAAGCTGTTCCTGTAGCAGAAACTCACTGGGGTTGGATCCCCATAATGTGAAGGTAACCCTTGATCTCTACAAAGGCTTCATTTAGTGAATAGCCCCCCAATGAGTATTAATGATTCTGTATATCCAGCCTGTGACAGAGTAAATGGGAATTACCGTGACAGATTATTGTGTAAAAGCCATTGAAGGCTTCATGAAAGCCAAGACCTAACCAAGTCTCTACACAGACCTCCCGGGCCATTCAAGCTTTACTCCAGAATCCCTTTTTACACATAACCCCAATGTTCCAACCAGAGCCGTGATCAAAGACAAAACTGAAGAAGCCCTTAACATGGATAACTGTCAGGCCCTGGAGCGAGCATAATTTATGACAAATGCACAATCATGCATTCTTTTACGTGCAATTGTAATTTCGGAAACATACCTATTTAACAAAAGCCATTAATGCATACTGCTTGCTACTTTTACATGTTATTCCACGTGATAACATCATCTAAAGTCCTGTGTAAATGATGGCCGTTTAATAGATGTTCGCCAAATATTCCCAATATTGCAAAACTAACTTTTACAGGACGTGCAAAAAATATGAAACGAGGTGGATGTAATGCGGGTTCTATTCACTAAAGGGAGAGTTGTGTTTCAGCCCCTTGACTTCAATACACATTTCGAATGTTCTGCAGTAGGATTAGCATGGGCTGGCCCTGCTTTCTTCAAGTTCACCTTACTCATTGAACTATACATAATGCAGGGCCAGCTCAGCTAGGCAGCATGGTCCTTTCGTAATGAATAGTAACAAGATGGAGTCAAACTCTCCTGCGAACTCACCCTTTAGTGAATAAACCCCCTAAGGAGTTCCTGTAAGAAATATGTACATCATAGCTACTATCACAAGCAGCTTCCATGATGACATCATACATGCTCAAGTCCAGGTAAATCACTACACGGCACTAGATGCATAAGGAATAACTGTATATCGTAACAAACACCCATCACACCTGATCAAACATCTATTAGAGGGAGACACAAGCCGGCAACAACACCCAGGGTAGTAACCCCCTGCCGGCCCGGTTAGGGAGAGGCACTGCAGTAGCATGGTTACCTTTAGCGCCCTGCAGTGACTCCTGACACCCGTAAGGAGCCGACGTACGGCGAATCTCAAACACACAGGCACTGCTGACTCCATTTACAGGCCTGAGGCACATCCACAACCCCTCCTTGTATCAGGCCCGTGGAAGAGTCACTTGGATCCCGGGCCCTTGTCAGTGATGTCACCTGCCTGCAAAGACTGCGAAGCTGCACCCCGCCGTGTGCCCGGCGCTGCGCCTCTTACCTGGAGCGCTGCAGTCCGCACACACCTCGCCCCTCTGCACCTTCCGAGACATCCTCAGAGGAGAGGAAGGGATCACCTTCTGAGCCACGGTGCTGATTGCAGCCTGCGCCCAAAGCCAGAGAATACGGGCAGATGCTGCTGGCTGGAGGCGGAGGAGAGGCCTGCAAGCGCCGGAGGCCTCCCGCGCCCCCGTATATTATCACCGAAACGGGTTATTAGGGCGCTTTGCCCGGGATGTGATTTCTCTCCCTTCACTGAGTCTCAGCTGCTGAAGCCAGGCTGCAGGAAACTGAAGGAAGGCCTGCCCATTGACAGGGAGGGGCAATATCCCAGGCTTCTCCCCCAGGGGATGGGAAAAGGAAATGGGAGAGAGAAGGAGGGAGGCTCCGGAGGAGGAGGAAGGAGAGAGGCTGCACGCCGAGCATCTTCACGGCAGGATGTCCGAGAGAAGTTTCTGCACATGTGTGCAGCTAGCATGATGACTGACTGCCGTCATACATGTTACAGGCTTGTTAAAGGGACACTCCAGTCTTTATATGATAGCTGCCTGGTCCCTTTAAAATGTTTGTGGTGTCTGCCTTGCAAAAGCACGCCTGCCCCGGCTACTTTCTGCACACGAGGCGTGTTTAACCGAATACATCCTAAGCCACCCGATATATGGAGTGGGTAGGTGAGCGCGCACATGCGCAGAAAGAACTTGTGTTGACTTTCCTTACACTGATTGGGACCTTGAAGGAGCTTCTCCTAAAGGTCAGTAATTATAATTTGCCCCTTCCCCTGCCCTCCCCCCCCGGCTATTTTCTGGGCAGGAAATGTTTTCGGTCAAACGCATCCCCTTGCCAGTCATATAGTGACCTGCAGTCAGCTCCAGCACTGGATCGGGAAGTGCTGCGGGCGTTGCGTACCCCTCATTGTTACAGCCCCCCTTTACATTGTTATGGTGTCCCCTTTGCAAGTGCTTGGAGAGGGGATTCTGCCAAATCCCTCCATGTGCATTTGCCCCATCCCTTACCCCAGCATTTCCTATGCATGAGATGAGTCCACACGCATGTGCGCATGAACAGAAAGTGCCGCCTTTGATTTCAATGAGGGCTCTTTCCTGCCACTGGTTGGCTGCTTCAAACAGCCAATCAGTGGTAAGAATCATCAGAACACAAAGGAGAATGACAGCTACAGGGCTGTCTACCTCAAGTTTTTTTGTTGTTGTTCATGAAGGATGCGTATTACACTCATCACTGTGTACTCGCTTTATTATCGATTCTTTAATAGGGCCGCCAGGGATACTAAACGGTACATTGTCATGTGACATAAAAGCACCGGTAATAAATGTTAATTAAAAGCATGCGAAGGTTACTTTGTGAAACATACTAAAGAGTGCACATACTATTTTCCCACGTGGACTTCCTTTGGTTCTATGGCTTGTAATTCATAAGGGCAAATACTTTAGCTCCTTTCATTAAAATACCCAATAGCCCTGGAGTCCTCCCAGGTACCATAGAGCTTCCCCTTAAGACGTTTAAATAGTATTAGATGTCACGTTGATTCATGTTCAGTGAGCCGCGCTTTGGCTACTACATTAGAGAATGACTTGGCTCCGTGCGATCTGATCTGTTTCTACCTGACTATAATATTGCACAACCTCATAGTCCATAGAGCTTGTAATTACAATGAGTAATGCTGCCATAGAACTTTCTTTTACTCGCTGTATTTGAGCCTCTCCCATGAGCCATAATCCTGGCTCTGTCTTTTATTGTGCGTATTAAAGCCTCGTTTTTAACTCTGTAGCATATGTTCCAATTTTACATGCCTGGTATCTTGTTGTTTCACCCAACCCCTGTATATTGAGAACGTCACTAGGTGGATCCTTCCCCCCGCCACCCATCCCGCAGTATAATTAACACTTTCCAATGATTATTTTTAATTTAATGCATAATTCCATTGGCAGCATCACAGCATCCAATGCAGTTCTAGACACTCACGCCCCACAAACGTATATGTCTCTTAGTATTTACAATTCCATTTGTACCACTTTGGCACCTAAGGGTTGAATGTAGTTATATTAGGTTAGGTATAAAAAGCCATTCGAGAGCATTATTGTAATTGCACCATTTCCATCACTTTGCACCAGACCTGCCTTTGCGACAGCTACCATTTTCTATCTAGGTCATTGCTCAAAGCACACAGTCAGAACCTTCAGTGATCTTCGCACCCAAGTAACAGGTGGGTTATAGGTAAACTCTCCTGATAATGAGAAGCTCCACCTCTCGTAATGATCAAGTCAGCTACGCACCATGAGCATACCTAGGAACGCTCCGGGTTTCAGAGACTCTGTATTCCTGACCGTTTTAACAGGAGAAGGTCATCACTGCAGATAACTTGCAAGCAGAACCGGACCTGCCTAATGGGATAGCCATCTTCACTGTTGCCGTGAAAACATACATATACACACACATCCACTCTAACACCATACACCTATACACATACATACACCGCCAGTCTTACACCATACACTCACACATGCATACACAGCCAGTGTTACACCATACACTCACACATGCATACACAGCCACACTACCACCATACACGCATAGATTGTAAGCTGGCGATACACCTAATGTATCGGTTTGTCTTAGTCAATTCTTGTCTTGTCAGACCCCTTGAATATATGTATTGTATTAAGTGCCGCATACATTTTTGGCGCTATATAAATAAAAGATAATAATAATACATACATACACAGCCACTCTAACACCTTACCAATACTATGACAATCAATATTGTTTGTATGAATGAATGACACAAATTAAGAATGCAGCAGCATTTTATTTTTGGAGGGGGGGTGGGCCATTCCTGAAAGTTCCCAGGTATGATCATGACATGAGACCAGTGTTCCCTCTAAGCTGTGCGCTCGTGCGCGCGCACGTAGCTTTTTTTAGAGAGCGCACACGTCCAAAAATTGTGCGCACAATAGTTTTTCCCAAAAAAAGAAAAAAATAAGTTTTTTTTTAAACTTTATGCGGCGCGGATATTGTGCGCACAAAATTTTTGCTCTGCGAAAATTTTTGCACAAGAGAAATTTTCTGCGCACGCCAACTAAGAAAAATTAGATGGAACATTGCATGAGACCTGTAGTTATACAGCACTTTGATAGCTATGCTCGTTAAACATATCTGCATAATCTGAGTTATGATTATAATCTTCGTGTAAATGCAGTAGTCGGCTAAAGAAAAGCTGATATGTGGATATGGTGTAGTCAATAATGGCTACAGAAAGAAAACAAAGAGAAAGGAAGGTGTGCCTGAGTCTGCCTGAAAGATGATGTCATGTTTCTTGGTAAGGAGGAGTTCAGTAATGAATGGAGATACAGCAGATGGGGCTAGAGAGAAAGCTTCAGTACTGAGGAGGGAGTTTTAAATCCGGCTGAAGAGAAAAGACAGCAGACTTTATAATTATTACATTTTATTTATACAGCACTGGCAATCTCTTACGGTACATTCACGCGGTATGACAGAACTAGAATTGGCAGAAGACAATCAGCTACATGAGATAAAGAGGCCCCTGCTCACCATCTAACAATCTAGAGCAGTGGTTGTCAGCCTTCCTAATGCCGCGACCCTTTAATACAGTTCATCATGTTGTGGTGACCCCCAACCATAAAATTATGTAATTATATATTGTGAAATACGTGTTTTCCGATGGTCTTAGGCAACCCCTGTGAAAGGGTCGTTTAACCCCCAAAGGGGTCGCGACCCACGGGTTGAGAACCACTGATCTAGAGGACACATTAGTGCAACGATTGCAGTCTGTACTCTTAAGGCGGAGTACATAATTCCGCTTCTGCACAGACAATTGGTTATTGGTTTTCATATTTGTATATAACTGGTAGCAGAGATAGTGGTAGAGGGTGGTAGATAACTAGAACAGCCCCCCCATCACTAGTGGTAGAGGTGTATACAGTGAGTCTTCACAGAAAATGACAATGTATACCTGGCATGGGTGCAACAGTAGACTCATGCATTGCATTGGGGACACGCGCACTATAGCTATGTCTCTACTGGCATTCTCAATGTATAAAAAAGACGCCTGGGTTGACGAATGGTCGTTTTGCCTGGGCTGTTAGTTGGTCGAGGATAACTATGAATTATGAGTCCCTAACCATGTCCTTTGAGCTGCCTCATAGGAGTTACATGATATGTTATATCTCACTACAATTTATCTGCAAACTCCCACTTTAGTGATTGAACGCCAGAATATCCCAATGTTCCGCATCACAATCACACAGAATATTTCTCAGTTTGATGACGGCTCTAAAGAATCCCCTGTACGATCAGCATGCTTCTAATAGAAGTGTATTATTTGCTATGGGCCATTTTCTTTTTCTGTGAGCAAATACCTAATCACCTATTGTGAATAATGACTATTGTCTCATACGTTGGATTCTTCGAAGTATGGAATTCGGTAGAGAGGGTTATTTTAAGCACCGTAAAGATAGGCCGAGGTCGTGTAGGGACACGGAATTGTCCTTCTTTTCTGCATAGTTCACTGTAAGCGCGGAATTCCAGCCTCAACAATGGAATTTACAAGGGCAGATCAATCTACATTTTATCTTTCAACGTTTTATACATAAAAGCAAGATGGTAAAATGCAAACCATGAAAGGTGTTCTAACCTTTTCATTTTAGTGAGTGATTGGGCTTTTATGTATTTTCACATTGGATGTAATTTCTAAAAAAAAATAAATATATATTTGCATTAACTGAGCTGCTGTGCAAGAATTCATAAACGTCTCTAATGGCCAGTTTGGTTGTTTTTTTGCTGTATAATTGTCTATTACAGTTGTTATGCCTTTATTTGTTTTTGGATTTAGCACAAAAAAAGAGGAAAATATTACAAAGGCGCTTGCTTGTTTGGTTTACAAGGAAACACATTGAGCTTATTTTTAAAGTAGGTCAAAAGAGAATTGCACCATATTGTTTTATTAATTCTCAATAAATGTTCCAGGAAGGCTGCCAATATGGTCATAGAAAGCATTGTTCTATTCACAACAATGCCTGTTGTTTATCCATTAAAATACCACGTATACTGGCAGATGAGCAGACCCTCAAAATTTCGACCAAAATACCAGAAAAATCAGATAAGCTGATTGTGCAAATGTAAACACACACTTAGACGCTCATACAACCAGACACTTACACATCTAGACATACACACTAACACACCCAGACACACTCTAACACACCCAAGCACACAAACACTTATATACCAGGTCTGGCCAGGGTATGGGCTGATAAGTGGAACCCAATTTTTTGTGTGCATTTTTGAACCTCATAACCTCACCTTATCTTCGAGTACATCTAAAATACTAAATATTTTGCTTCAATCTGTTTAGGAATGGACAGAAATATTTCCTTTTTATAATTTGAATCCAAATATGGATCAGGGAAACATGGACATGATTTTATTAGCCATTCAGGTTGCTAAGAACACGCCATTGTTTCATACCTAAGTGTCCCTATTGTGGAGAGACAGTCTTTCTTTTTCAGCCAAATATTACTTATGCGTCATATATATACTGTATAAGCTTATGAGTAAGCGCCAGATGGGCAAGAAACACATTAAGACTATAAGTCTTGCATCGGATTTTTGACTTGAGAAGGTCACCCAAAGTACCGCATGACCAACAACAATGGCAGCCTGTGGGGCTGCTGATAAAGGAAGTTTATCGAACAAAATGAGATAAAAAAAAAAATTGTCAACGCTAACCTACTTTATACAGCATTGTATTTTATGCTGCATGGGACTTCCCTTTTAATGATGATAAATGGAGAAGATCCTGGCAACTTTTGGCACATGTTAAGTGACCTAAATTAATGTGAAACATCATAAAATGTGACTTTGGTTCAGAGGTGGCCAACAAAATCATAAAAAATGAGGTACTTTGTGTCATAATCATATCTGTGGACTTTCTAAATGAGCTTACCCTGAGACTTTAGAAATATTAACCCTTTAGTAGCCCATTGTGATGATTCTACGTAGTGACTCTCCAAATGTGTTAACTTGTCATTATTTGAAGATAAACTTTTTTGAGTCACCTGTATTGAAGCAGGGGCATCAACCACAACATACTGGTAGTAAAAGCACCAATTCGGAGCCTTAAATATTATCTTCGACCGTGATAATCTGCCCCTCCACCCTGACATTGGGGCAAAAACCCTGAAACTCACAGTCAAACCATAAGAGTTTCCAGGTATGGTCATAATATATAGAAGCTGAGACCATAATACTATATGCAAGCGTACAACAAAAAGTACAACTAACGTACTCGGATGTATGGCCAAACCTGAGAAATCTCTGGGTTTTGCCTAGAGACCCTGGTTAAAGTGCCGCTTCTCTCTGTTGGATAACAATTTTACAAGGGGCTTCTGTGGAGAAACCATGGGTCATAGGACCAGCACCGCCGCACGCGGTCAGAGAGACCGCCCGCAATGTCAGCGAGACTGTCTACCGACATAAACGGGACCTCCTACCCGGATCCCGCAAGGGATGGCTCTGTGTAGCCAGAAATGAATGGGTATGTGTATAGGATAATCTGTTACCCGTTAATGATGCTGACACTATTTATTAATGGTAGTTTGAGACGAACAGACATATAATACCACCCAATAACCTTTAGGCTTTAAAATCACTCTGCAAGTTAACGCCAGAAAGCAGTAGCAGGGTGCCAGTTATATATAACTCCGCATTCCTATTTATAGTTCATTGTGTGAGGGTGACAGTGTCAGCAGGAAAAGCGGCATGAACAGGAAATGCTGCTCCATCATTACTTAACCCTCTCATGCCAATGGCCTACAAGTATTAAAGGTTGTAAGCTTGTTTGAGCAGGGCCCTCTTCACCTGTTATTTCAAATTGTTATGTTATATACTACTTGTTATGTCCTGTCTACCCGTCTTACAGCGCTACAGAATATGAAGGCGCTATATACAACAATAAACAATAATAATAATAAAGGGTGATTCTGTATAGTCTAGTAACTACACACCGGCATTACAAATGGATATCCACCACAGCATTGTCTCCGTAATTCCTTCTTGGCTCTTTTTGTTCCACTGATTGGAATGTGAGCTCTGCCCGTTTCTATGTCTCAAGGGGAACTTCCACCATTTTCTATTACTAGTATCAGATAAGAATTACCGGTATCTGATAATGTTTTGTGCTGTTTCCTTTTTTACTGAATCATTTTAGTGAAGTATGAACCACTCACATTTACATACATACATTGTCAGTATTGGGCATTTTGTACAGACATATGTCATGTAGATAAAATCTAATAGCATAAGTTGCACAGAGTCATGACAGACACAGTGGCCCAGTAAAATAAAATTCAGGCATCAGTAAGACCAAACAAACATTAAAATGACAATGTCAATTGGTTCTTATACAATGTAGTTCAATTAAATGATCAGGGAAAGTAGGAATAAAGGCCCAATGAGACCTACATATTTTAATATTTAAAAATTTAACAATTTAGCCTGAGTATAGGCAATACTACCTATTAATAACTACCATTAATAAATGAAAACAATATTGGCAGTAGTAGAAGTAACCATACAAACATATAAGCACAGAGACAATAATTTATATCTGCTCAAGAGACAAGCGGGGCTTCAAGCCCCATAATGGTCTTGATCCTCGAGAAGAGAATAAATTCCTTCCAATATAACCATTTCAGCTCATGTCTATGATCCAAGCCCCTGGAAACCATCACCAGGTACGCCACATGGTAAGTGAAAAGTCACCTTTTCAACCATGCCTTTATTGGAGGAGTGGACTGAGATCTCCAAATGGGATCACAGCCCTGGCCGCATTAAGAAAATGTAGAGTAAGAGAATGCGTATATTTCCCTATAGGCATAGTAAAGGCCTGCAATATAACCAATTGAGGTGTTAACTGAAATCCAGGGTCACACACTTCCCTAATCACCGCCGGAACCCTCGACCAGAAGGGACAAACAAGGGGGTACTCCCACCAGACATGGATATACGTTCCATTGTGCAATTCACACCTCCAACCATTTGGGGAGACTTGTGGCAGGACTGGTGGAAGTCTGCTGGGATCCTATACCATCTGGTAAGTATTCCTGTGTTTTGCTGGAAATAACCCCCTCATGTGTTAAGTAAACAATATGTCTCCATACCAAGTCTGAAAAATGAATGCCCAACTCACCCTCCCAAAAGTTAAAATTGCAAGACTTGGTCGAATGTTCAGCTGTCAGAAGGGCAGAGAATAAAAGAGAGAGGAGATGAGGGGTTTCACTCTCAGTATCACAAAACTTCTTGAAAGGCACCCAGGTATCCCCAACACACAAGAGACAAAATGTTTCAATTGTAAATAAAAGTAAGGTAGATTTGGTATGGGATTGATCCTACTAAGGTCCTGGAGAGGTTTCAGGGCAGAACATGTTATGCAGAACATGATGCATTCTGAGCACAGGGATGCCTGATGGGAGCTAGGCACTCATCTGGGCACTCCACAACCTGGAGGAAAAGCACAATTATGGAAAATAGGCAAAAGAGGGCTAGGATGTGGAAACATAGCACCCTTCTGCAAGACTATCCTGAGAACCCGTAACGTAGGAACCATGGTTGGACGGTGAGGAATGAGACTCTAGCTTGCTCGTGTACCCAAGGTATGATGGAAATATGTTGGCTAAAAATGAGTCCTCAATGTGCACTGTTTCCTTTTTCAAAAAAGTGTTTGCTTAATGTTTTTAGACAGCTGTATGTTAGCCATTTGCATGTTTTCTAGCAGTGTTATCTTAGACCAATCTACATCACAAACAATATGACTCTTTATCATTATGCCTTTGGTAAACAATATAATGGCATACCCAACAGCTACTGTTAAGATGGCAGAATCTTTCAGGCTTATGTATGTTTCCAAAGAGAGCCAGGGTTTAGCAAGGTCCCAGAAAGTTAGAAGCATGCCGCTGTCCAAAAGGTCTTGGTATGCTGAAGGAGGCATACAAAGACATTTAGGACAATGTTATGCTTCCACCTTTGTGGGAACAGTTTGGGGAAGGCCTTTTCTATTCCAGCATGACTGCTCCCAAGTGCACAAAAAAGGTCCATAAAGACATGATTGAATGAGTTTGGTGTGGAAGAACTTGACCGGCTGCACAGAGCCCTGACCTCAACTCTATGAAACACCTTTGTAATGAATTGGAACGGAGATTGCGAGCCAGGCCTTCTCATCCAACATCAGTGCCTGACCTCACAAATGCTCTACTGGATGAATGGGCAAAAATTCCCACAAAAACTCTCCAAAACCTTGTGAAAAGCCTTTCTGGAAGAGTGGAAGCTGTTATAGCTGCAAAGTGGGACTAACTATTATAACTATTATTGTCTATGTATGTCTATGAATGTAATGCCATAAAAGTCCCTGTTGGTCTAATGGACAGGTGTTCCGATACTTTTGTCTATATACACTAGTGTGTATGTTTACATTCTGTCAGTACAACATCCGATTAATGTGCTCCTTACTTGACATGGAGCTGTACTGCAATATGCAACATCACTGTCAACAGCATGTCATGGTCGTGGGATTAGCTCTGGAAGAAACAGGAGCACGTCTCATAATGTAAAATCAATCCCAAGCCTGCAAATGCCATTTAAATCAGATTACGGAAGAAAGAAAAGAATTGTACAGATATTGATTTCAAGTGTAACCAGGAGCGGCCGCAGTCAGCATATTTATAGTAGGGCTGACAGCTTAGCCAAGACATCCTGATTAATGCTCCCCTTTGTAATTTAAGTATGAAAGCTATAGGTACCAATATAAATCCAATGTATCTGCTTTCCTAAACAAGTTTTTGCTCAGCAGGACTAGGCAGTGGGTTTCCAGACAGTGCCCAGCTACGCCGAATCATATGTCATGATTTAAAATTATTAGGCAGGCTGTGATAGAGACTGGAAAATGCGAATTTGTGTACCTCCTAAAGAACTGTGATTAATGGTTACATAATTGTTTTATTAACCACTGATTAGAACAGTGATTCCCCAAGGACCACCAACATAGGTTATCTCTGTTGGATAACAATTTTACAAGGGGCTCTGACATTTAGCATGTTACCTAGGGCCCCAATATATCAAAAGGACAAGCAGTCCGGCCCTCTCTGGAGAATTAGGCCCCCTACTTCCTGGGCCAGCCTGCCCCTGACACAAATACTAGATGTTTTTTAATGTCAGATAAAGTTTTTTCCACAAAAAATACATACCAATACATCATCATCATCGAAAAAGGATGAACATGAAGAATGCGTTCGAGTCCAAAGTGAGGAAAGGTAAATTCCCTCCTTGGGGCTTTGCGTTCCACGCGCTGAGCTATAATATGCGTTATGGCCGCAGGGTAGAACTTTCTACCAGACTGTTTACATTCCACTTGCTTTGCTGGTTACGGTGACTTTCCTATCAGGGTTTATGGCATGTCACTAAATGACTGCGCAGTATGGCTCATATATTTCTTATTTGCTTGTGTCATTGTCTCTGCACTTACTAGTTTGTGCCAGTGTATATAATTGTGTTTTACTAATTAAATGTATGCTTTAAAGGGTCCTAGGGGGTCCCCTAAACAAACAATGCATATGAAAGTACTTTGTAAGTGCTCAATACTTTTCTCCCTGTATCTCACTCAGCACACCACCTTCTCACTAAAGCTCACATTCTATCATCATACACTAACACTCACTCTAACACCATCCATTAATACTCACACAATCTAAAACTGTAGCCCTACTCCCAAACACATACGTGCACACACACACATTCTAACACGGTACACTGACACCCATATGCATTTGTTCATTTCCCCACACCCAGCTAAATGCCATGCATGCCATGCCACACATCTCTCTGCATGTGATATACTCACTTCTAGTCAGCTCTAGCGCTGTGTACAGGGGTCTCCTCAGAGAAGGAGGGCGGCTGCTGCAGCATGGCTGCCTTTTTTTGTGTCAGAATATTAAAGTATCCACAGAGTATTTTAATATTCATTCTTTTTTTAGGGCTGGGACATTAAATACTCCTTTTCCTAAAATAAGTTGACTTTTCAGTTTTCTTTATAATGACCAGTTTACCTTCAGACATAAGAACGAAGAAGAATTTTCACTTAAAGCGGTGAATTTTGGACCAGGACAGAGAGGAAGGAACGCAGCTGACTCACATTACATTATGTTAAGTGACTCCATTTTAAAAAATGAAGCAGTGCACACTGCGGGTGAGAAAAGCGTAAGAGTGTATGTATAAGTCTGTGCTGGCATAAATGTGTATGTGTGTTAGCATTAATGTATATGTGTAAATGTATGTGTAAGTGTTTGTGTGAGCATTAATGTATGTGTTAGTATGTATAAGTATGTGTGTTAGCATGAATGTGTATGTGTGTGTTTGTAAATACGTGTGCTAGTGTGTGAGTTACCAGGGGGCGGCAGGGACAAGAGGATGATGGGGCCACTTGGTTTTACCTGTCCCAGGGCCAGAAGGTTCCAGCCTTTCCCTGTATACAGGGACATAACGAGGTATAGGGACAGGAGTAGTTATAGCTTGTTGATCCAGTGAGATATCAGCTTGCCAGTCAGGAAGAAATAGTTCCCCTTTTTCAAGCACAATTGGAATCGATTTTTAGCTTTCTTCTGGATTAACAGCAAAGTTAAACTTGATGAACTTGTGTCTTTTTTTTCAACCAAAATGATGATGTTATATAGAAATACACTGAAAAACTCACATTGATCATCAAACACAAACTGATGTATAGACACAAACAGATTTCACTAGGACATCCATTCCAGCCACTTAGGCCTGGCCCTGTGCTAAAAACCGTTTACTCTTTTAATCTTTCTGTGGAAACTAAAAGTAAAACTTTTTGTTTTCCCAGGGCATTTTAGTCTAGATTTTTTTTATTCTGGTTTACAGGATATTTTGTTATAAGCAGAACAATCAATGTCCTAGTGACGATCTGACAGAACTGACACAAATAGTATTGCTTGAACTGTACATATCAGTGAGTGAAAGAAGTGGCGACTTGCTGCGTGTCTGCAGTAGGGGGCGCCCATGCAAAGACAAATATTGCTCTCTGAGGACTTTGCACATGTGGATTATGTTATGTAAAAATGTGGTCATGAACTTCCACCTTTAGGTATCTCATTTACATATGTCTGCCCTGATTAACTGTGCACAATAGTTACTTTGTAGCCATACAGTAAGTGATCTTTAAGTAGATAATATGTTGCTCGGAAGTCTGACATCATTTTCGATAATGATCACATGCTTATTTATAACAGAATCAGACCACAAACAACCGCACTGACATTGATTAGGAGAAAGTGACGCACAACTAAATAAAAAAAGCTACAAACACCATACCTCCCATCTGTCTCCCTTTAGAAGGGACAGTCCCCTTTGGCCCCAAATCCCCTCAACCCTCTTTTCCTGCCCTTACTATTTTTTCATTATGTTTGTTGGTTATGAGTGTATCCCAGTGTGCTTTAGCCCTAAAAGCTACAATAATATGTATGGAAACAATAGGAAATGTTATTCTTCTGAATTCCTTACTTGGTTAAATAAATAAATATCTAGACGCCACAAAGTTACACAAAAGACTTGGTAAACCCCTGTTTCCTGGTTACTCTATAACAACATCTTCTAAAACAAAGGTGTCCCTCTTTGGTCACCTAAAATGTTGGAATGTGTGCGCATAATATTTAATATGAAAACCTTTATACAACCTTTCACGCAAAGAATAGAGTTGGGTGGCTGGCCTTGGGGTGGCATCTGTGGTCTGGAATGAGCCAAACGCCCCCTCGCCCAGTTACCCTCCATGCACCCCCTCTCCTCGTTACTAGTCTCTTGGACTTGCTGTGTGGCCAGTGGCATACCAACACATCTGTATGTAACTTAACATCCTGGTACACAGTATGTGAGACACAAGACTGGGCAGGGTGATTAGAAGCAAAAGTTGCCTTATCGTTGTCTCACCCCATATTCATGACTGTTCTATGTTAATCGGGACAGTTGGCAGGTATGCCCTTAGCAAACGCTGCCTGCAGCATCCCCTCATGCATGCAGTTTTTTCTAACACAACAAACCCTTCCAGTACATAGATCTAGACAGTCTAATTGTCTTATATGGCAAGGCTTGGACTTGCCCACCATATTCTGGAAGTCCTCATATGCATCCCTATGACTACTTAGGGTATAACATACCTGTCAAATCACAAGCATACTAGGGGTTAAGCTTACAATGTAAAATGTATTTAACTCCTTATTCCACTTAATTATACGCTATTTTTCAAAACTATAGGATTAAAAAACACTGATCACAAGGATTGTTTTGCAAGTATTAAAACATTACAATAACTAACAAAAATGGCATTTATTTCAATCTTATATTTACATTATTTACATAATAGACATGCCACGTCAATAAAGATACTCAGTGTTTTTTTTGTATGGCAGATGTCACTGCAGGAAGCTTGTGATTTATATACAAAGTATATTTACAAGAATCAGTCGGTAAGATCCTGCTTGATGGGGACAGCCATGTCTTAAGAGCCACACCTGCTGCTGGAGCCAGACACCGAACTACAACCCCCATAATGCAAATCTCTCCTGCCTGTCACTGGCAGCATCCAGCACAATGCACAGGCAACGGAGCAGGGGCAGCGCTGCCAGGGAGGAGTCCTGAGCCCACCAGGAGCCCCTGGCACTGCCTCTCCTTACCCTCCTAGCTGCCCTGCAGGCTCTTCTCTGCCTGCCAGGGGTTACCCATCCCTGGCATGCCCAAACTTTGCCCCTATAGCCAGCCTCTCCCTTCCAGTCCTTGCTGCTGCAGGGTGCTGTGAAAAGAAAAAGGAACTGTCTGCTGCTGCTGTGGATCTGCGCTGAGCTCCTACCCATCCCTGCACGGCTGCTGTGTAGGGGGAGCAGCACATAGCCATACACACTCAGGCACATCCACTTGCACCCACATCTCCGCCAGCATCCACCAGAGCCTCCCCACTCGAGTCCCCTCTCCCACAGGGTTCTGCATGACGATTTTGGGAACAAGCATGAGACGAGGATGATGCCAGGAAGAAAAGGTCCGGAGAGCAAATACCCCCTGCACTACCTGGTCTGGCACAATAAACACAGGGAGCTGGAGAAGGAGCTGCCGGAGAAGCAGGTGGGTTCTGGGCAAACTGTGACTGTGAATGGGGTGGTATGTGGGTGTAGGATGTGGCACCAGCATATGGGTGGCTTTCCTGTAGGGGTAAAAAGTAAGTATGCATAAGCAGGTGCCATATAGAAATACATTCTACACAGGAGACATATTGATGTAGCAATGTGGGGATTTATACAAACATTATATTATGTTCAGGGGATATACTGTTTAAGGATATATATGCAATGTGTGATATGTGTAATGTAATTCAATGTGCATTGTGTAGAACACTCAGATTGTACAAGAATGTAGATGTACAAGAACCATATGTAATTATATATATTATATAATATAAATTGAATTTTATGAAAACATTATGGCTTAGGCTTATCAATCAGTCCATTGACATCAAAAGCCATCTATATAAAAGTTAAGGGAAAAGGGGATTAAGATCTATAATAAGCAGAAGGTGCATAGATCTACAATGATGCCTTCATAAGACGAGGTAGTGAATGAATGCTTCTCCTTGTCCTCAGGTGGAGGAAGCTAGGAGATGTGTCATGACATGTAGTAATGTGTACTGCTGCCTATTGAAACTAGCTTTAAAGTTCCTTCAAATATTTCAATGCATATATTTAAAATAATTCATTTGTGCACTAATGTAAGCGTAATGCAGCGTATGGCCTTTGGCCTTAGATACCCATTAAGCAATAGGTGTATGAACTGTGAGTTATGTTATGTTGTTGTGCTATTCAAATCATATCATCCTCAGCCAGAGGTGGACTGAGGTTTCTGACTGTTGTAGCACTACATCACATTTACACAGTACACAGTATTATGCCACTATTAGTGCAAGGTGTAGGCTAGACAGAAATGAAGACCATAGGTCTGTATACTATAGACAGAATCCATAAGGGCTAAAAAGGAATTTCGGAACCGCGCCTGTGATTACAGGTGCCTGGATGCACCAAGCAATAAAATAATAAGTGTGATAATATAATAATAGCTAAACATGTGTGATTGTGGAAAGCTTATTAAAATGAAAGGTAAAGGATCATAATGTATCGGTTGACAGTGTACAGCACCGTGATACCTGGTGCCACCTTACCGTGAAATCATTCAATGGAATTGTAGGCGAAGGCTGTGCACTCTGCACTGGTGAGAGTGAGTGGGTGCAGTCAGCAGTGAGTAACCACATCACCTCTCTTATCTTGTAGTGTGTGACCTGTCTGAAATAAACAGGGTAATTAGTCATATTTGTAGTCAGATGTATGTTCATTATTAATGTAATTAGCATTTCTGTGCATTTAGAAAGCTCCTGCATTTACGGGAATCATGGATAATAAGCATCTTAACGTGGAGGTTGTCCTTATAATGGTTAGAAGGTGCAAAGCTACAGTTCTGGTTGTGCCATTTTAAGAACATGATTTTATATAAATATATAGTGTCATCTTAAAGAATTAAAGGGAAAATCCAACCATCGTATGTACTTTAATGCATATGATAGCTGGGTGGTCCCTGTAAATTTCCGTTTGATCCCTGTTGCTAATTCATGGGGAGAAGTCTGCAAAACACATGAATTTTCCCCATTCCCCCATCCCCAGCTATTTCTGATGTAGGGGATGTGTGTGGCTGAACGCTTCTTCTGCCGTGTGATAAGCTCCAGGGCTGGCTCGGCGGGTGCGTCTAATGAGAAACCCTGTGCACATGCACAGAAAGCACTCCCAATCAATGCAAACCCATAGCTCTTAATGTACTTTAATATGCCGGGGACGTTAAAATGTCCCTTTAATCTATAATATGTGTGTTAATAATTCTTAGGTTCTCCAACGTCAGAGAGAAGGGAATTGACTGGAGACATCAGTGTTAGCCAATAGTACTAGGGCATATATTGAAATGTACCTAAGGGTTCTACAGGGTTTCAAGTTAAGAACACGAATGTAATGGTATTTCGTGAAAACTCTAACGAGAATGCATCTTCACCCTCTGTAGCATTGATATACATCTGATGTGTTACTAGTGCTTTCCATAGAGTTTTGGTCATTCATCCCTTATAGAACAGGACATCTGGAAATGCTCCACCCTATTAAAAACTCAGGTTCATGCAATTAAGGCTACCTATAGATAGTTTTATGCCAGGAAAATGGCTACAGAAGCTCTGCTTTGGAGATCCCACTTGGTGAATTTGGTGCTTCCCATTGATCAGCCAGACCCTCTTGAAAAATGGGACGATGAAAAAGTTGGAGTGGGCTTCCGTTTTGCCTTTGTATATACTGCAAGCTTAATATTATCGTTGTACTCTACAGATCACGTTCAATGTGCTCCTGGTGATAAATAACATTTTTAAATACCGGTAATCTTGTCCATTTGAAGTGCACCAATCCGCACCCCTTTGACTACTAGCCTTCCGAGTGCCCCTAACAAGAGGCCATCACTAACTACAAATAAAGACATATGTTAAACAGGCACTTACCTTTCTTCCAACTGAAATGTTTTCTACTCTTAGCTTTCTTAAGTTCTTCACTTGGACAACTAGCTAGTCTTGCTGCCAGAAGCTGATGGCAATCCATCAGGGAGGAGACTCATATTTTCTATCTAAAGATATATTTGACAGTATCTATTATTTTAGAAAACTAAATATTTTGTTCATATTGAAAAATAACCTTGGTAACTTTTAGAATTAATTTTATCTACTTTTAATTATTCATCTTTTTACTGCATGAAAGTTTAAAAAACAAACAAAACACCTGCTGCAAAATACAAATGAGGAACTTGGTTCTGTATGGAACAGTCTAATGTAAATCCCATTTGTATGGGAGGTCAGATGAGTGTATTGTGTTGTGCTGGAGCATTATTCTGTATGCTAAGCAGGGTATTCCTTGGAGATTGTGAGTGCTTTGACATTTGTAAAGATAAAAGTGAGTACAAAGTGTAAAGACTGAACATCTGAAAGTGTGTGCACTGCGTTCTAGATATGATCATAGTTGCCAACTGTCCCATGTTTTCCCTGGGATTTGGGAGGTTGTCTCCATAGCTTCTGTGTTCTGGGACATGTTCCAGAACATGAGCAGTTGTGAGTGTCAGGTGAAAAACAGACAGCCTCTCCCCCATTCCTCCAATTGGGGGAGAGAGTGCGCCCGGAAACTCCTCGGCTTTGCGGAACAGCTCTGGGAGGCCTGGTTCACAAAGCCGGTACCAGGGAGAAGCATGACGAACAAAGAAGACAAAAGGAAGAAGACAAAAGAACAAGAAAAGGTGGAGAAGGTAGAGAGACATTGAGAGAGAGCATGAGAGTGTGTTATTGAGAGTATGAGTATGCATGACTGTGTGTGTGAAATAGCGTGAAGGGAGGAGCTATACTTCAAACCACAGCGCCCTCAAACAGGTTGCCTGTGCCATCTTTGTCCTAGCTTGTCTGTGCAATCTTTGTCCCCAAACAGCTTGTCAGTACATCCAAACAGCCTGCCCATGCCATCTTTCCCACCAAACAGCTTGTCAGTGCCTCTAACCAGCCTGTCTGTGCCTTTTTTGTACCCCAACATATTGCCTGTGCCATCTTTGTCCCCAAACAGCTTGTCAGCAATCAGCTTGTTAGTTCTCCCTTTGCCAACAGCTTGTCAATGCTCCAAACAGCCTGCCATCTTTGCCACCAACGAGCTTGTCAGTGCTACTAAACAGCTTTTCTATGTCATCTTTGCCCCAGCTTGTCTGTGCAATCTTTGCCACCAAACTCCTTGTCAGTGCATCCAAACATCCTGCCTATGCCATATCTGCCCTTACCTGCCACCATTTTCCTTCTTTGTACCACAGAAGTTTGCCTGTGCCATCCTTGTCTTGTCTGTGCTATCTTTGTCCCCAAACAGCTTGCCAGTGCCACTTTCCCCAGCAAACACCTTGTTAGTGCCCCCTTTACCAACAAACAGCTTGTCAGTGCTCCAAACAGCCTACCTTTGCCATCTTTGCCACCGATGAGTGCTACCAAAAATCTTATCAGTGCCCCCAAACAGCCTGCCTTTGCCACTTTTGCC